>PISX010012480.1:23595-60816 GCA_004024625.1 Mellivora capensis | reverse complement strand
TGGGATCATGAACTGAGCCAAAGGCAGATGTTTCATGGACTGAGCCACCCAGACATCCCAGCCATTGATATTTCTAGATGACGGTCAGAAACCTCGCAGAAAGAACCCCCCATCTCTATGACTCTTAAAGACAATATGATATCATTGCAGAGCACTTTTTTTTTGTAATTTTGCATTATTTTATTTCATTATGTTATGTGCTGTAATCCTCTGAACTTTATAAAACAGAAAACTAAGTGTATTTTCTACTGAATATTAGGGGAAAATGTCTGCTTTATATTTCGATAGTGCTTTCATGTAACTTATCTCATTTAAATCTTTTAACAACCTAGGGTCAACAGGTGACAGGTATTACTGTTTTACAGCTCCGAAAATTGAGCCTCGGGTTGTGAACTTGGTATATCTTGCAAGGTCAGAACCAAAATCCACCCAAGTACACCTTGCTAGCCCATTGAGCTGAAGGCTGGCAGTCTTCACTGGCCATGCTTCCATTTTCCCTGGGCAGGGTATTGCATGAAAGACTCTTTGTGCGAACTTCTAGAAGAATGATCTTACATTTGAGGGCTAAAAACTGTTACAGGCTAGGTTACCAGCAACCTCCTGGTAACCTCCTTCACTTTGCTCATGAGCCCTTAGAGAAAGCATCTTTTTTTTTCCCTCTCCAAAAATATCGCAGACGTTGCCAACGTTAAGACACACTTGGGGTGTGTGTGTGTGTGTGTGTGTGTGTGCATAATGAGATATTCTGGTACATGAAAATCTCTTTGGCATGAGACAGCTGGTTCCTGCCTTTGTATCTGAAACTACATGTTGGTGCTAGAGAAATAACCTGGAATAGGTCCTGCCCTACTGTTTATCCTGGGGCACTGAGATGATATTATTATAATTAGCAAGGTTCAAAGGGTTTTCAAGTAATTAGAACGTATGGTATTTTACAAAATAAGGAACCTGAGTTTGGTAGAGCTTAAAGACTGGAAGAACTCCCTACCACTTTTCCAGAAACCTACTTGTTCAAGTATAAATACCTGTTAGGCTTTTTGGGGGGAGATAAACTGAATACTTAATTATACCTTGAATTGACAGATCAGGTAGAATGATATTAATATTTATCCTTTGAAGTACAACTAACAGTTTCGGTCTACTCGTAGTGAAGCCCCATATCAAAGTTTTACTTCCTTGGTTAGTTTAAAATCCTTCATTAATATTTTAAGTAATGCGGAGGAAGGACGGCGCTTGACTGTTTTTAAGTATTACTTTTAGATGACAAAAGCAATGGCCACTCATTTAAATAAAGTTCTAAAATAAGGAAAAATTTTCTATGCTAATTGCTTTTAGAGATTTCTGCCAATCACAGCCCACGTCCTGGGATATCTCCTTCCAGGTTCTGTTCCTGCGTAGATCCGGCGTGTGTTTTACATTCGAGCAATAGTATCACCCTTTTTCTTAAGCTCGGATGGGTGGTGAAGGAAGGAGGGAAAGGAGGAGCCATACGCCGTCCCCCAAAGTCTCGGCTGCCTCCATTGACAACTCGGGCACATTCATGGGCTTTCTGTCCCCTTCTCACGTTCCTGCAGATGAACACGGAGGGTGCTAAGCCCACACGCGCTGTCCACTCTCAGAGGCTAGCGGGAGGAACTCTGGGCAGGGCGGAGACAAAGGCTGAGAACACCCTGAAGGCAAACACCTGAGAGTCAGCCCCAGGGGAGGTGTTTTAAACTGTCTACACCAGGCTTGCCTCCTCTTTGGACCACCGATGCTGGTAGGCTTTTCCTTGCTTCTGAGACCGATGTGACACTTCATTTTCCATGATAACAATGAGAGGAAGGAGAGCTGAAACCCGGAACACAAGCAGATCGATAGGCAAGGCACCACTGTAAATACTTAGAATAGTTTTAATTATTGATAATGTGTTTTGCTTTTCATGATACACACTAAAATTCTAAGGGCAGAACACGATTTAACATATACAATAAATAATGATCTAACTGGGTGTGGTGCATAAATAATGAATTTTGGAACACTGAAAAGAAATAAAATAAAATAAAATGGAAAAAATTTTAAAAAATAATGATCTAATTGGTCTTACGCTGTGAACATCAGTGATTGGTTCAGTCATCCAGTAGCAGGAATTGTTCCCCAAGAGAACTGATGTACACATCTGGACCTCAAATGGATGATAAAAACACATGACATAGAGGAGAATGTGAAGGAATATCATTTTACCACTG
This sequence comes from Mellivora capensis, assembly GCA_004024625.1. Classification (NCBI taxonomy): domain Eukaryota; kingdom Metazoa; phylum Chordata; class Mammalia; order Carnivora; family Mustelidae; genus Mellivora; species Mellivora capensis. Next base: position 58,588 of record PISX010012480.1, on the reverse strand, counting down.
TACGTTTGAATATCACTTTTTCTCCTCTACGTGTTTTTGCCTATATTATCTCATTTTATACCTTGCATTCATGTACTATCTTAGACTTGCAGTTTTTAAGTACACGTTTCACAGCTAGATGAGATTGTATATATATACATATATATGGCTGGTTAAAAATAACTACAGATGAGATTTTATATATATATATATATATATATATATACACACTTGAAGCTGGTTAAAAATAACTACAATCTGAGAAAGACCTCTTACTGATTGGGGCTAGCAATGGGAGAATTGTGTTATTTTAAAAGCACCCAGAAATATACCTTAGTCTTCATCCATCACAATCCTCAGATCTGACACCTGTCTTGGATGATCTGTCTATGATAAATCAAAATATCTTTTAGCCATGACAAGAACAATGATATCAACCCAAGTGGAATCTTGTATTTGTAAGTATGTTTGTCCTAATCTATTACAATGAAGCGAATTAGAATTTTGTATCACAAGACTCTCTTCAACTAAATTACAGCCTGAGATGAAGAGATTTGGTGTTTAAACATTGTCTTCCTTGCATTTACTAGCACCATTCCTTGGTGACCAGATTCTGAGAAACAGATGGGAAAAAAAAGGTTTTTTTTTTAGGTTGATGGAAAAGGAAAAAAAAAAAAAAAACAATGGATTTTAACTTTCAGTATCTGGAAAGGAAAGTGGGTCAAATGTAAGGATTTCTGAGACAATTTGTCAATTATTTACATGTTTAATTCTACTGTACTTTATCTTTAAAATATGAGGAAAATAAATGCAGTAATTTTTAACAATGGATGTAATTCTGACTCTGTGAGATGTCACTTGTCTGCCCAATACCCCCCTTTGCCCTCAGGTTCATTCCCTCTGCCCCCTGCTGTGGCCACAACCCCTTCGGAGACTTTTGCACTGGTGACTTCCTTTGCCAGGGAGGGTTCCCCCATAAGTGTTCATCCACAGGACTCCACCTTACCATGTTTTGAATCTTTTTTTTTTTTTTAAGTAATCTTTGCACTCAACATGGGGCTCCAACTAATGACCTCGAGATGAAGAGTGGCCCTCTCTACCCACTGAGCCAACCAGGCGCCCTTGCATTCTTTGAGTCTTGCTTTTGTAACTTTCTCCATGAGCCTTCCATGGCCAATCTATCCCAAATTGCAAATCATACCCCATCCTTAACCCCTCTGCTTCCTGTTCCCCTTCCTTGCTTCAGTTTTTTGTTTAATATTTACAGCTTACTTGCTTATCTTGTTTATGGTCTGTTTCCTTTCCTGGAATGTAAGTTTCAAGAGGCAGCTTTGTTCTTTGTTCTATCACCAATGCCTGGCACATAATTCATTTGTTGAATAAATGAGTGAAGGCTAAAGACCAAATAAAGGTTCATAGCAATGAATAATAATAATAATAATAATAATAATAGCTATGAACAAATTTATGAACTGTGCTCTGCCACAGCTATCAGTTATAAGTATTTTGTTTGCTGGTTTGCCTATCTTTACTCTTTTGCTGATTTTAGTGTGGACAAATACAGGAGTATGTTCAATTTCCCTGTAGTGAATGCCATAGCAGAAGTGCAGCTCAGTGTATATCCTGTAAACAGGTGCTAGAAAGAATTGAACTTTAGCTAACAAGCTGCTATATTTCTCAGTGAAAATAGGAACCAAACCTTTGTTGATGAACTATGAGTAGCTTTTTCCCCAGGTCAACGTTAATAGACATATATTTGAATTTACTCCGTATATGAAAATGGATACAGATGTGAAATGTATGTGGGAAGAGACAGTGCTGCCTTTCTGAATCCTATGGACTAAATAGTGTCCCCCAAATATCCCATGTTGAAGCCCTAGCCCTCAATGGGATGGTATTTGGAGGTGGGGGCTTTGGAGGTGATCAGATTTAGACGAGGCCAGGAGGGTGGGGCGTTCATGATGGGATTAGTGCCCTTCTGAGAAGCGACATCAGAGAGCTTGCTGCTTCTCTCTCCATCATGGGAGGACACAGGGAGAGAGCAAACCAGGAAATGACCATGCCAGCACCTTGATCTTGGACTTCCCAGCCTCCAGAACTGGGAGAGAATACATTTCTGTCGCTTAAACCACCCAGTCTATGGTGTGTTGCTATGGCAGCCTGAGCGGACGAAGACACTGAATAAAACTTCAAACCACACCCTCCAAGATGAGAAATAAGAAGCAAATATCCCACATAGTGGGTGGGCTGCTGGACTTCTTTCCTTTCTCTAGAATTACTCTCTTGTGATTACTATTATTGCTTTCACACTGGTCCCAGGGGTGTTCTACTTTAGAACTCAGACCCAAGGGAGATTCTGAGGCCATTCTCACCACAATTGTGCAAAAACTAGGCTGGGCTGTTTGGGCAAGTTGTACAAATGAGTAAGAGATAACCAAGCGTGACTCCACAAAATCTAGGTAGATCAGCTCAAGACCTGGTTTGCTCTCTGGGCGTCATAGTACCCGTGCAGACCTAGCTCTTGGTGGACACCACGTGTCACACCAACCACCGAGGGACACTTGGTCAGAAACCCCTTCCCCCTAAAGTCTTGACCCCAGGGAGGGCGGGATCTCCTGCTGTGCCAATCTGGGAAATGCTCACAACCTCCACCTAATCACTGCTGTGTTCTTGGTCTCCAGGACTGAAATGTGTGTTGTGGAGGGAAAATGTAGGACTAGGATCTGAGGTCCAGATCCCTCATGGGCAAGACAAAACTTCCTCCCCTCCCCCTGGGACACCATGGCTTCCTGTGCAGTTCTCCCAGGAATTCTGAACATGGGAGAGAGGAGAAAGCAGTTGCTAGAGTGTGCTGGTTACTTATAGCCACGGAGAGACTGCCAGGGCAGAATTAGTCTTGTTTTCAAGTCACTTTCAAACAGTCACAATCTCCGAGGACACCGCCAGAACAAAATATTGAATAACTGAAAGAGGAGTAAGATTTGCATATCAAGTGATATACACAATGCAAAGGTCAGCAACAATAAATGAGCTGGGAGGAGACGGGGTAATTGAAGTTTAGTGAGAAGTTGCCTCTTGCCAAAGCACTCAGAGTTTCCATTACGTTGTTTTCAGTATTGCTTAGTAGAAGTGTGTGGTGCCTCCAACAGATGTAGCTGATTTTCATGTACTTTGGGGGGTTTCTATAGCATTTTTTTAAAGATTTACTTATTTAGGGCACCTGGTTGGCTCGGTTTGTTAGGTGTCAGCCTTCAGCTCAGGTCATGATCTCAGGGTCCTGGGAAGGAGCCCTGCGTCAGGCTGCCTGCTCAGCCGGGAGGCTACTTCTCCATCTCCCGCTCCTCCTGCTTGTGCTCTCTCTCTCTCCCTCTCTCTCTGACAAATAAATAAAATCTTTTTTTTAAAAAGCTAGGGGAGAGGACAATATATTAAATGGATTTTTGGAGCTGGGAGATGGAATAGGAGCTTGCTCCGTCCACTCCACGCATCGACCTGGTATTGCAGTACTTCCAGGAACGGTGAAAAAAAAAAAAAAAAAAAGCTGGGGGAGGGGCAGAGGCAAAGGAAGAGACAGAATCTCAAGCAGACACTCCACTGAGTGTGGAGCCAAACTTGGGACTCGATCTCATGACCCTGAGATGGTGATCTGAGCCGAAATCAAGAGTCAAGTGCTTAAGCAACTGAACCACTCAGGCGCCCCTCCTATAGCACTTCTAACAGTGCCCACTTCTTCTCTGGAAAGTTGGTACGTCCTGCTGTGCCACTGATCTTGGGAATGGCTTCCCCCACCAAGTTCTGAGTCACAGCCACACACACAATATACATCGTTTACAGCAAGGCATGCCCAAACAAGGGAGGGACAGAGGAGAGGTGTCCTTACGGATCTGCTGGTTAAAACACCACCAGTCAGGCTAGCTTTGTGAGTTTGAGCCTTGGGCCACTTGGGCCTGTTCTGTGTTCCGTGGCTCCCAGCTGCATTGCCAACATTCACCCAGCCTCCTTCAAGGTCAAAATGATGGTGAACCCTGTTGTGGATGGATCAGCACCTGCGTAGCGCCAGACTTGAGAAGTATAAGGGCACGTGCCTAATTTTGGACCATCCCCATCAACGAAAGCAATCAAAATATTAAAAATATTTTTAATCAAAAATATTTTTAATATCAAAATATTAAACGAAACCTTTCTATTGTTACACAAAATGAACCAAGTCAGAAGTGATTTCCCAGCTCTGAGCATCTCTCAACTAAATGCTCCATGCCTGAGACATAAGCATTACCACAAAATGTGACCTTGCAGGGCATACTGGCAGTGAGAAGAAAAGCGGATAGAGGAGGGAGTAGTATCCCAGAAGACAAGACAGCTGAGAAACGTTAGTAGTTGGAACTTTTCCACAAAGGTTGTTCTTTCTGTTTATAGTTTTCCTAATGTTCATAACATTAGCTGCAGATTGGAACGCCCCACCCCAAGCCTCTCGTACTCTCTTGATGTGTCTCCAGAAGTTCACGGTCAGTATTTGATGATGTCACAAGGTTTACAGTGCATTGTCCGCACCGTACAAAAGTAAAACATCCCCACTCACAGGAAATGCCTGAAAAAGTTACGGGTACTTCCTGGCTCTCCCGTCTTTTCCGGGTAGTCTACCGTGAGCATGAACTACTCTCACCATAAAATAAAATCACATAAGCTGCCCGTTAACGAAGATGAAACCATTTTACATGTTCCAGAGTTGGAGAGACAGGGCATTGCCTCTTCTCCATCCCTTCCTCTCCTCCTCAAACCAGCAGTTTGGGAAACAAGACACTCTTCTTTGAAGGGAGGCCAGGATCAGATTAAACCACTCCTGGTTTTACAAGTCTAATATGTCCAGTGAGAGCTCTCAGCTCGCACTCAACACATTCTAACCCACTTGTGCCCCACGAAGCATTGCTTAGGAGAATAATCAGCTTGAATAATGTGTGGAAGCAAAAAGGACGGTGTTTGAGGCAGCCACGGAATGTTCTTCCCTCCTTGCTCCCACGAAGGAAGATGGAGAGGTAAAGAGAAGGGCCTTCCCTTTGACCCAGAGCAGGGTGTCTGCAGGGAGTGGGCAGGGCTGAGAGAGAAATGAGCAAACACAGGTATCCCGACGGCCCGGATCAGACCTTCAGCCAGCGGGATCAGACCTTGTGCTCAATCAGAAGAAAAAATTTGCAGCCAGTCAACCATCACATCACATCCTTCAGTTATTACCTAGTGTTCTAGGTTGAGCCCTAGTAGAGGAGACAGAAAACTCACTGTAAGTGCTTTTGATGTGTTCGGACAGCTAGGACTCAACTGGCTTAACCGGCTCTACCCCTTAGTTACGGTTTCTGTTTAAAATTCTACCTTTGTGCAGCTGATCCTTCTGCTTTGCTTGTTAATTTTAATCCTTTAAGAGGGGGATAGTTAATTGTCAGCAAAAGAAGGCAGAGGCAGATAAAATGTAACACCTCTCAGGCTTATTCTGAACTGCATCAGTCACAGCTCTGGTTCCTATCGATACAGTTGCCACACCCAGGCCCGGGTGTTCAGAGTCTCCGATTTTGCAGTTAGACCCAGCTGGGGCTCGAAACTGGCTCCAGACGTTTGGTAGCATTACCAGATGGTGGGATCCTCTTAGGAAGTAGTTTTGTGGGCTTTCTATTCCCTAACCAGGTCTTTGAACATAATGTGTTTCTCACCCCCAGCAAACTCAGCCTTCTCCATTCCCTAACTAACCAGTCTCTATGTCTACTCTAGGAAGAAATTAGGAGAGGAAGACAGGGACCAGAGAAAGGAGAAGGAGAGGGAGATTATGGTCTCCTATTTCCCATATATGCTAGTAGAAGCCAATATTATTTTTCTTCTCAGTCATCAGGATTTCTCCCACCTCTTCAAGGGTCACGGTCATGTTTTTAGCTTTGTTTTGTTTTATTTTAGGAAACCTGTCTCCTCGGGGCACCTGGGTGGCTCAATCATTAAGCATCTGCTTCAGCTCAGGTCATGATCCTGGGGTCCTGGGATCTGGTCCCACGTCAGGCTTTCTGCTCATTGGGGAGTCAGCTTCTTCCTCTCCCTCTGCCCTCCCCCCATCTTGTTCTCTCTTTCTCTCTCTCTCAAATAAATAAATAAAGATCTTTTAAAAAAATCCATCTCCTCCTTAGGGTTATCTGGTGATTCTTTTTAATTTATTTTTTATTGAAGTATAATTAGCATACAGTGTTATAGTAGTTTTGGGTGTATAATATAATGATTCAACAATTCTATGCATTACTGTGCAATTCTATGCATTATCGTGCTCAACACGATAAATGTGCTCTTAATCCCCCTTATCTGTTTCACCCATCCCTCCACCCACCTGCCTGGTGATTCTTAATTTCAAAAACAATTGTAATCTTTATCAACCATCCCATAGGAGGAGCATAATCTGGGTTTGGATTAGACACATCCCTGCCAAAACCAAAAATATAAATTATTTTTAAAGTGGTTCCTCAACAAAACAAGTGTTTGGTTTTGGTCGTGGCTTGTTTTTGCCATTTTATGTTTGTTTTCGGCCACCCAATATTTCTCCCTTTCTATTCATTTCCATGCCTTGTCCCCATTGATTTTATGAGCTTCCAAAAGTTGTGCCCTCGATTCCCTTTTGCTTAAGTTAGCCAACTTTTGGTTAGCTGACTTTGGGTTAGCCAGCTTAGTTGTTCATAAACAAAAATATTAACCCATATGCCTGGGTCTCATCTTGGCTCTCAACTCTTCCTCCTGTCCTAAATTTGCTAGTGCTTAAGCGTAGATTAAGTAACAGTGATCCAAATTTTGTCTCCCAGATAAATTTCCCAAGCAGTAAACTGGATTTAAGGGAATGAGGGATAGGAGCTGATATGGGAGGAGAATATTTCAGCAGTAGGATATGATGAGGTATATTTGTAAGACACAAAGAAAGCTGTGAGTGTGTAAGTCCTCACTACCCCAGTGGGACACTGGGGGTAAGGACTTTGAGTACTTACAATTTTACCCATAGTTGGCTTTAGTGAAAAACTGTGCCCAATGCCCTGCTTATTTCTTCAGCAATAAAAGCCACCGGGACGGAGATCACTGAGATTCAGGAAAAGGGTTAAGACCAGAAGCCATTGGCAAGCAGTAGCCGAGCTGACAATATAGATCTCCTTCTTGCAAATATGGGGTCATTCAAATGCTGTCAGGAGCAGGTCTCTGCTGCTCTTCCCAGCTATACTGGGAGGGGGGCGGTGAGGTTGGGGTGGGGGGGGGGGAGCAGAGCAGATATTGTGGTTTTCATTTTAGGGTTGAAAACACTAAACTTCGGAGGGAGGAAGTAGGTTTTCCAAGAGTCCAAGGCTGAAACCCACATCTTCTCATTTCTCCTATAAAGAAACCGAAGAGGAAGGCTAACTAGGGTACTGGCAAAAAGGAACAAGGAGTAAATGAATGAGGAGTAGTAGGCTTTGAATTATTAGTAGAATTATTAGTAGCCATTCCTGAGGTTCCCCCCTGTTAGGTTCCGAGATAAGTACTAATAAGATGGGGATAACATCTGGTTGCCGAGAGAAGGGCCTGGGAGCGCAGCAAGGGCCCAATTAACGTTTAATGAATGAATGACGCACGAGATGGGCTGCACTACACCAGAGAGGGCCTTAGGGCCCTGCAAGGCGTTCCGGTTCCGCACAACCAGTAAACTGAAGCCTCCGGAGAGGATCTATACAAAAGCTCTGGACCAAGCTCCCCGGCTCAGCGGTCAACGGCACAAACTTTTATAGTCAGATTTTGTTTTTCAGCTGACGAGGTCCAAAATGAGGAGCAACCGTCCCTCCTTCCAACCACCCGCTGTGGCAAACCCCCGGGGAAAAGAGTTTGCAGTGGACTTGGGGGCGGCTCCCTCGGCTCCGCGTGCGCCTCTCCCGAAGAGCGTTCTCGGAGCGATCCCAGGCTTGCCGGAGACCCGCGGCGGCTCCGAGGCGTGGAGTCGCGGTCGGGTCCAGCCCCACCGAGAGGCGCCCCCGCCTCGGAGCCCCCGGCTGCCGCCCGCTCGGAGCAGCGTCGCCCAGCGGGCAGAGGCGGCGGGCGCGTCCCGGAGCCGCCCTCCTCCCGCAGCGCGCGGCGTCCGCAGGCGGCCCCTCGCGGGGCGGCCGGGAGAACTCGGCGGGCGCTGGCAGGGCGGGCCGCGGCCGAGCCGGCGCCGCTATTGGCTGGCCGGGCGGCGGCGGAGGGGCGGGGCCGCCGTGATTGGCGGGGGCCCCAGCCGGAGGGGGCGGGGCCACTATATCAGAGGAGTCCCTGTCGCGCCGCAGGCAGTCGGGCTGCTGGAGTGCGGCGCCGCCGCGGAGACCCGGGCAGCCGGCGGGCGGGAGGGCGGGCTGGCGAGGGGGTGGCGGGGAGGAGGGCGCGGGGGGCCGCGGGGCGCGGGGCAGCGGACTGCGGCGCTGCAGCCTCCCGAGGGCCAGCCTCGCCGAGCCCGGGGCTGGGTCTGAGCCGCGGCGAGGCGGCAGCGCCGCGCACACCAAAGAGGAGGCGGCTGTGGCGGCAGCGGCGGCCCCAGCCATGCTGTGCTATGTGACGAGGCCGGACGCGGTGCTGATGGAGGTGGAGGTGGAGGCGAAAGCCAACGGCGAGGACTGCCTCAACCAGGTGACGACGGGGGGCCGGGCGGGGGTGGGGGTCGGCTGGTCCCCCGAGGCCGAGGGGCCTCGCGGCGGCGCCAGGCTCCGGGGAGCGCGGCTTGCCGGGGGGCGGGAGGCGCTGCGGCGGCGGCCGGCGGGGAGCGCGTCCCGGGCGGCTCGGCCCGAGCCCCCTCCTCCGCGCGGCCGTGGGGCACGCGGTCCCTGCAGGCTGCGAGCGCGTGGGGGGGTACCGAGGACGCGCGCGGCGGGCCTGCCACCCTGCCCCCCCAAACCCCGCACTTTCCGGAAGAAGGCGGCCCAGCACACCTGCCGCAGGTGTGTGCAAGATGCCGCCTGTCGGGTCCCCGCGGGGTCTGGCAGCTCCAGCTGAGCCCTGAGATAAGGTGGCTGCTGGCGGCCGCAGGTCCCTGGGGTTGCTTGGCAGACAAGCGGGGCCGTCGTCTCTTGCTGCTTCTCAAATGGACCGTTCACCTGCACCTCCCCGTTTGCGGGGCTCGAGGGGACCGTGGGTTTTGGTCATGCACTCCGCTGCCTTTAAAGCACGCATTTCCTTAGGAGTCGAGAAGAATGGTTGGAAACAGTGCATGTTGGTAGGACAGACAGCAAATTTGATCTCAAGTGGAAAGCTGTGCCCTCGCACCCCCTGGACCTGAGATGTTTGCAAAACCTCTTGTAACAATCTTAGCTGACACTTGTGGCGTGTTTCCTCAATGTGTTTGTTTTTTTGGAGTCCAGATGGTTAAAATTGTCCAGATAATCTGCCAGATCAGCTGTGCAGATTGTGCTGGTGGAGGAGATTCCAGTGATTGGAATAAGAGGGAAAATACCCAGTAGATTCCCTTCCTCAGCCTTTCTGGAAGACTGCTTTTGAGGACATCTTTTTCTCTACTGCAGAGGACAGTGTCCTGGGTGTTAAAGGAAGCACGAGCCTCCCTATTGGTTTAGCAACACTGGGATCTTAGAACTTTGTTCTTACAGCTTAAAACAGGCATTGTAACACCTTTGTTGAACTTTGTGAAAAGCAAGCAGGAATCTTAGACCCAGATGGTGTCCTTGGGTCTGCTTGGACTCCATGAACCATTTCCTCATCCTTGTTGCCTTCATTTTTGTTCTAGGTGTGCAGGCGGTTGGGAATTATAGAAGTTGATTATTTTGGACTGCAATTTACGGGTAGTAAAGGTGAAAGTTTATGGCTAAATCTGAGAAATCGGATCTCCCAGCAAATGGATGGGCTAGCCCCTTACCGGCTTAAACTGAGAGTCAAGTTCTTCGTGGAGCCTCATCTCATCTTACAGGAGCAGACTAGGTAAAGTGACACCGAAATAAACCAATGTCAGATAGACCTTTGATTCCATTTAGAAAGGGCCGTTGCCCTTCCCCAGCGATGTTCACAGGCAAATGTGTTTGATACAGAGTGAGCTGGTTTGTAACTGAGAAGTTTTCAAGACCCAGCCCTTCTGTTGAGGTGAACAGGGAGATGCTCAGTTGGCCTGGGGTGCATTTTCTAGCTCTTGAGGTTTTTCTTGTCTTATAAACAATGAGGCAGCAGGGTTGAATACTTACAAACACTCGGGATCAGTGCCACAACGCAGAACAAAAAAAAAAAAAAAAAGGTTAAAACCCCAACTGACTTCCTGATAGCGGCATATAATGCCCGATAGTAACCTCTGCCTCAGCCGTGTTACTACAGGTCACCGTAGACCGATCTAACAGAAAGCAGGAAACAGTTCCTCTTGGGTTACTTAAACTTAGTCAACTTCTGCCTAGTGTCAGATTACAATATGCAGCAAAGAGCTCTGTCCGACTCAGAGCAGAATTGTAGAAGTTTTTAAGTTTCTTGTATACTTGGTAAGAGAACTTTGTAAGGCCAGTGTAATCGAACTCCCACCTATAGATAAATAACACATGATTGTTTAGGTTGTTGAATTCATCTCTTTACTTCTAGAAAACCACCAGCAGTGGTAGACAACCGGAGCACATTGTTTCCTTTTTCAAACAGAAAATGCTTTCTCCCCCTGGACTGACTATAATACTTCTCAAGGATGAGCCAAATTAAGAAACTGGCGTTCAGTATTTATTGCTGAAATGTAAGAGATCTAAATCATATAGCGACATGGTACAAAAAAAGGAACGAAAGAAAAAGAAAATGACTTTTAAAAATAACAAACTTTGGATCGGAGTTCTAATATTTTTTCATAATCCTTTGGTTTGGAAATTTGCCATGCACGGGAAAAACATGAGCGTGACAATCTCAAGTAAAGATAAGTGAGCAAAATCCTTTAAGAGTTGTTAGCATGTCATTTTTTTTTGTCCTCTGCTGAAGGACCAATAGAAACATATTTTGAAATAGTGTTCGTTTGAATTTGAAATGTCTCTTTTACCTTGTTACAGAACTTTATTAAAGGGTAAGGGAAATGTTCAATTTGTCTCTGGGCAAGCTAGTATATTGCATTCTTAGTGTTCCTGAAAATGTCTTGCAAAATATTCACATAATTGAATGTTTAAGATTGTTATAGCTGTTTATATTAATCAGAATAGGTGCTGTTTGTTTGTTGGTTTGTTTTTTAACTTAAGGCTGATTCATGAAAGTTTCCACTCTGCACTTCAATGTGATAACTTGGGAGTCGAGTAAGAGAAAAGGATGCACACACAGACACACACATACTACAACATATTGGAATTTTCATTGCGTAGTTTTGCAATCCTTTGCAGATCTCTGGATGCAAATCTATTTTGATGTTACAACTTTATTTTTTAAATCTGCAGAAGCTTTGAGGACCAACTACATCTCATTTAAACAATGGCTGCCGTCATAATAGCGTGATCCAATGGTGTTATGAATGATTATAAACTTTAAAGTTTGCCACTGGATGGTCTTTCCCTGTGCTTTCTGCAATTGAGTTAATAACCATTATTAAGTCCATTTTATTCATGCAAGAAATAGAGATATTCTGTGAGTTAGAAATTTCCTACTTTGTTGACTCAGTTGGCTTTAACTCTTGAGATTCATGCCTAATAGCACTCAGAGAATATATACCTAGTTACCTAGGTAACTTTTTTTTAAAAAGATTTTATTTATTTATTTGACAGAGATCACAAGTAGGCAGAGAGGCAGGCAGAGAGGAAGGGAAGCAGGCTCCCTGCTGAGCAGAGAGGCCCGATGCAGGGCTCGATCCCAGTACCCTGGATCCCAAGACCCCAAGGTCATGACCTGAGCAGAAGGCAGAGGCTTAACCCCCTGAGCCACCCAGGCGCCCCTACCTAGGTAATTTTAATTGACTATAGTTCCTTTTGAAATCTTATCAAAAAATTAGCATGATCTAAGCATTTGACTTGCTTTTAAAATATTGGTGAATTTTACTGCTTTTTCATGGGGTTGTCCAAAATACAGAATTTAAAGAAAATGTCACCTAAAGCATAGAGCATTCTGCTTTAGTAACTAAAGTGATTGTAATTAACATTTGTACCTTTTTATTAGGATCATAAGTTGTGCTGGGTCCAGTATAGTTACAATTAGCCTTGTTTTTATGTGCATGTAACTCTGGAGCAAAAATACTGATTTTCTCTCACGTCATGTCAGTCAGATAAACCTAGTTGATGAACTTTTTGATGTTTAATAATTTGTTAAGAAATATTTATATAAACTGCTGTGAAAATAAAGTAGATCTGTTTACATGGTCTGTAAACACAGCTCTACCAGTCCAGTTATGAGCTGTGATTTTCTACCATGCAAAGTCAAGTCAGGAGGGGACATTTAGTATACTGAAAGTGTCTGGATAGTTTATTAAATGGTTCTGAACTATCCTGGCCAAATTGGTCTCTGTGGAGAATTAAAGTAGCCTACCCAGGGTAGAGCTGGTCAAAGTTGGGGCAGTGAATGTATTAGTTTGCATCAGATTAAGGAGGCAGCCGGAGAAGGGCAAACAGGAAGGCCTGTTGGTAACAGGAGAGTAGTTGGGAGGGGAGGGGGCCAGAAGTGCTGCATTCTAGGTACAGCTCTGCCCCCAACTACCAGTGTCCAGACTTCCAAGATTGAGCCAGCCCTGAGCTGTTTCTCAAGTTGAAAGCCCAGGAAGAGTTTGTCTCTAAAAATACTTTCTAGCAGTAATTTTTTTTTTCTTTGCTTCTGCTTCCTCTCTATCTTATTTTCCTCAATATATTTTTCTGAAGAGCCCCCTCCCCCAAAAAAAATGAAGAAAGAAAAACCATATCAAGTGTCTGCTTAGATTGATACAGTTAATCTGGTCTCTGATTTGGCCTAATTTTAGATTTGGTTCTTTACCCAGAGTACTATGTTTGGCTTTGAAGGTGGTGGCGGGATTGTGGGGGGATGTCTGGAAAGTAACCAGAGAGTCTTGTTCAGACTCAGCTGGTGCATTTCAGAGGCAGAAAGCTAAGCAGGTATATTCTGCAGATGTTCACCATGCTGTGCATTAAAACTAAAAGTGAAACTAATGTATTCTGGAGGTAGATCCGAAATAATAATGATCTTTGAAATTCTTGCCTTTTAAAGTCTTTCAGTTATTCACAGCAGTTGAGACCAGGTTTTGTCAACATTTTCAAAGCCGGAGATTCGAGAATTTCATGCTTCATCCCCAGAGATGGTGACTATACTGCCCACTGCCAATGAAATCGTCATTTCTCCTGACTTTGCTACAGTTTAGCAGAGCTCGGTGATCTTTGCTGGGGGCCCTCCCACACGTCCTTAAGACTCATCAACACCTGAATTCTCTTTCCCAGAAATCAGCCTCAGTACAAGGGTTCCGTGAGTCCTGAACCACATGTGCAGAGAAATGCTGTAATCCTGAATGTTGAATCTCATCAAGATTTCAGCTGTGCAAGCAAGTGGTGCTGAGTTTGACTCCGCTCCTTAAATCCCGCTGTCCTCCTTTGCTCCTTGGGAAAGCCTTTGCTGGGTCTGCCCAGGAGACTGCACGGTCCCAAGACACCATGTAGCTTTCCTTTAGAGCATCTAATGAGCGTATAACACTACCATTTACTTATGTGACAATTTGTTTATTGTCAGCTACTCTAATAATCTAAATTCCATGAAGCAGGGGGCTGATCAGCATTGTATCCCCAGAGTCTACCAAGTGTCTGGTGCATAAACATTTGTTGAATCCATGAATTAAGAAATTAGAAATAAAAATGGGGTTAACAGATATTAATAATATAAATTTTCTTACAGCTGGTGAAACGTTTACCAGTTTGCTTTTATAAACTGAAAAGTTTGAGACAATCTAAAAAATCTCACCATTAAAAAAATGTTTTGTAGTGATTACTGTCTGTTAAGAATTTTCTCCATGCTCGGCATTCTTTTGCTTTCTTCCTTCACTCTCTCCACCCCACCCCAAGCCTTTTGTTTACTGTGGCTGTTAGTTCTCATCTAAAATGAACTACTACTCCCCTGGACGTTTTATGAAATTTAGATAGTTTTCAAGCAACAGGCTCTCTTAATCTAATTTTCAGCCAGTTTGTAGGTTCTAAGTACTTAGTGAACCACGTGTTCCCTTTCTCCCAACAAAAATCACTTGGATGTCAAAATCCAGGGAAGATGGCCTCATTGAATCCACAAAGCAAATGCCAAATGCAACCATGGGCAGAGTCTGCCTTCAGCTGAGGTCATGATCCTTGAGTCTCCAGATCAAGTCCCACATTGGGCTCCCCGCCTGGTGGGGAGTCTGCTTCTCCCTCTGATCCTCTCTGCTCTGGTGCTTTCTCTCTCTCTCTGTCAAATAAAATAAATAAAATCTTTTAAAAAAGGTGTTCAAACCAAATCATATGGATCCTAGCCAGGACCTGTAATCATGTACAAAATTTTTCAGTACGTTGTCACTGTTGGTAAAGGCTGCTTAGCATAATTTATCTTTGTGGGGTTCAGAGTGGGTATGTTCTGTAGATGCTGTTGTAGCAATATTTATCTGCTGTAAAAGTGTCACTGTGTTTTTCATATCAACTCTATGCCAAAGAGTAGAATGACACATTCCTTTTATTTTATTTTATTTTGTGTGTGTGTGTGACCAAGGACAAAACAGGCTCCAGGAAAGAAAAGCAGACTTTGCTACTGTTTTCAGAAAGTATTAATTAGATTTCTGAATTCTAATTTAACTATTAAGTCTTTCTTTTTGCGCAGAGTATCGGATGTTTATAGGACTATATATTTATTTTAGCCACAGATCTCCCGTCTGGACACGTTCAAGCATCTTTATGAACTTCTCATACTTTTATATTTGTATGAAGTTTCCAAAGAACATTAAGAAATTGATTTTTTGGGGCGCCTGGGTGGATCAGTGGGTTAAAGCCTCTGCCTTCGGCTCAGGTCATGATCCCAAGGTCCTGGGACTGAGCCCCGTATCGGGCTCTCTGCTTGGCAGGGAGCCTGCTTCCCTTCCTCTCTCTGCCTACTGGTGATCTCTGTCTGTCAAAAATAACATCTTAAAAAAAAAAAAAAAGAAATTGATTTTTATGTAACCAAAATGAACTTTTAATTTAAATCTGCCATTTGAACTAAAACTGGACTATTTAGAATGGCACATAGGGTCAGACTCGGTGCCCAGTGACACACGGCTCTGGGCGAGTAAGGTCCTCTCTCAGTCATGCCCCACTGTAGCCTGTTTCTAGAACTCTCCTGGATCTAACAGCACTCCCCATGATGCAGACTGCTGGGAAAGATCTTGTAGGGAACACATTTAAACTGCAGGATGGCCCGGGGTTATTCTTTGCCTGGGTCATTCTTTGCCTGGGTCAGGGATCTGTCATGAGTTAGTAATCCTATTTTTTCCAAGTGCAGATCTCATGCTTCTGGTACTCACTTCTGGATAGGGGGTTTCCCTTCCCTTTCTGCCCTACCCCCCCACCAACCCTGTATCTTTTAACTGCTTTGGAATCTGAGGAAGAACAAATCTGTTCCGTGGTTCCCATTTTCCATTTTGGGCTTGAGAAGGATTTCCTTAAGCTGAATAGAAACCTGACTTGGTCATTATTTGGTCCTGACAGCTTCTCAATCTCAAGCCTTCCATGGAGAGTAGTAGATCTGATAGTTCATTTTAAGATAGGTAGCTATTCATTTGAATTCTGAACCATGACCAAAAGGATTTCCACTAATGTTATTTACTGAGCCTCTTATTATGAATATTTTCAAACATGTAGATAAGTTGAAATTTTTACAGTGAACAGCCAATACCCTGATCTAAATTCTACTATTATAGTTTAATCAGCTTAATACACTTGCTTTATCACAAGTTTATTTTTGGTGTTTTTCAAACTAAGTTGTAGGTAAGTACACTTCCCCCTAAAGACCTCAGTATGCATATCCTTAAGTAGAACTCTGCATTTGTCTACAGTTCTTTTTTTTTCTTTTAATAAGGTATTTACATATGACAAAATGCATAAATCCTAATTATACCCTTTGAGGTTTGACAAATGGATATGTATGCTTAAACAAAATCCTTATTGAGGTTTAGAACATTATCACCACTCCAGAAAGTTCCCTCATGCCCTTCTGAGGTCAATCTCCGCCCTCCTTCCCCACTCCCGCCCCCCACTGCACAACCAGGGTTGTGTGTTTTCCCAGCATGGGGTAGTTATGCCTGTCCTGCTTCACACAGATGGGATCGTGCGGCGTGTGCTCTTTTGTGTCTGGCGTCTTCTGTTCATTTTAATTTTTTAGAGATTCATCTTATTGTTAACATATTTATCAGCGGCTACTGCTTGCTAGGTAGGAGTCCTTCGTGTGAATAGGCTACTGTTGATCTGTACTTGTGTTGGTGAACACCTGTTTTCCAACTATTCCGAGTGGTCAAGTACAATCTCTTTTGTAGACATATATTTTCATTTCTCTTGAGGAAGTACCTCAGAATGGGATAGCTGGGTCACAGAGGAGGTGATATTTAGTGTTGTAAGTAACTGCCAGCCCTTTCCCCAAAGTGTCCCACTCTGTCCTCCCACTGAGAGTCTCTGAGTCCTCCAATCCCTGCCAGGCTTCCCGGGGCGGGTGGGGGGTGTGGGTTTCATTGGTAGGTCTCTTTTGATTAATAATGTTAAATACATTTTTCACGTGCTTATTGGCCTTTCCTACATATTCTTTTGTGAAGTATCTATACTCTTCATTTACCCATTTTTACTGAGTTGTTGCCTTTGTTTTTGATCCATGCAGATTCTACTATCTACCCATTCTTTGTCAGAGACGTGTTTTGTAAATGTATTTTCTCCTGCAGCTTGCCCATTTTCTTTCTTTTTTTTTTTTTTTAAGATTTTTTTTTTATTTATTGGGACGCCTGGGTGGCTCAGTCATTGAGCGTCTGCCTTTGACTCAGGTCATGATCCCGGGGTCCTGGGATCAAGGCCCACATCAGGCCCCCTGCTCAGCAGGAAGCCTGCTTCCCTCTCTCCCACTTTCCCTACTTGTATTCCCTCTCTCGCTGTGTCTCTCTCTGTCGAATAAATAAAATTTAAAAAAAAATTTTTTTTATTTACTGAGAGAGAGCACAAGCAGGGGGAGGGCCAGAGACAGAGGGAGAAGCAGACTCCCTACTGAGCAGGGAGCCCCATGTGGGACCCATCCCAGGACCTGGGATCATTACCTGAGCTGCAGGCGGGCACTTAACCAACTGAGCCACCCAGGCGCCCCTTGCCTGTTTTCTTAATCCCTTTTGATGAGTAGAAATTTTTAATTTTGGTAAAGTCTGATTTATCCGTTTTTCTCTTTTATGATTCTTACTGTGTCCTGAGACACCTTTGCCTACCGCCCAAGGGATGGAGATACCCTCTCAGGTGTCTGTCTAAAAGTTGTTACAGTTTTAGCTTTTACATTGAAGCCTAGGATCCGTCCTGAACTGATTTTTGTTTCAGTGGAATTTAAGACACAAAACGAAAAACGTATAGTAATTCTTTTTTTTTTTTTTTTTAATTTGATGGTTTTTAAATATAGCCCGGCAGTTGGAGCTTGGTTTAAAATAAACCCGTGTGGTGAACTGGCTCACTGGCCTGAGGCAGGCACGCGCGGGAGCGCAGAGGGGGTCTGACTGGGTGAGAGACACACGGACATCTCTGGCCAGGGTCAGTCAGGTCTGGGGGAGAAACACTGTTCAGTTGTTGGCATCGGAGAGTTTTTAAAAATCACTTCATTTTAAAGATGCTCTAGGCTTGTTACTTCAGTGTTGAGTCTAACAGCAAATGTGAATATAGTTGATTTACATTTGTGTCACAGAAAGTTCTTAAAAATGACATCACCGGGAAGATACCAGATGGCAGTGATTGAGTACCACCCCCCTGGGATGGGCAGGTCAGCGACTCCTGTCGGTTTGCCAAAAAGTTCCGCTTTGATTATTAGGTGATTTCCTTATGAGACAAGCCAGCGCTCAGAGGACAGTTCTCTGCTCCCAGTTCTTAAATGACCTCACTTTATTCCATAAAGCTATGGAAAGGCATTAATTTTTAAAGTAGAAGAAATTTGAAGGACTTTGAAACAAAAATGTCCAATTGGATATGTGACTTTTTAAAATTAGAATGTGGCATATCCTTAATATTTACTCCATTTCTTTAAATCTTCCATAATGACACAGCAGGGGTGAATTCATTTGTACCCATAATGCAAAGACCCAAGTGAGCCAGAATGTTCCGCTTTGGGCCTCCAGACTGATCCACATATTGATGGAATCCATTTGCTTAATAATTGAGTAAAACTTGAGGAATTATGCAGCCAGAAGAATGTTTAGAAAATTCAGTTTGAGCTTTTGTCAGCAGGACGTATTCACAGATATTTGCTTAAGACAAAGAATTTTATTTTTTCCCAAAGACTTTCTTTCTGTTTGTGATTCTAGCACGTAGCCTAAAGCCAATGAGAGATGTCAACCACTTTTGATCTTTAGTTAAAAAAAATTTTCAATGAGGCGCCTGGGTGGCTCAGTCAGTTAAGCAACAGCCTCCGGCTCAGGTCATGATCCCAGGGTCCTGGGGTGGAGCCTCGAATTGGGCTCCCTACTCAGCGGGAAGCCTGCTTCTCCCTCTGCCCCTCCCCTCTGCTGGTATGCTCTCTCTCTCTCTACTCTCTCTCAAGTAAATAAAATCTTTAAAAATTTCATTGCAGGTATGACTTCTTTGCCCACATCTGCTTATTTTGATATGATCGGTAACCTTTCGCACATTTTACAAAAAGGGATTGGGGGTGTAGTCCATGAACTAGACAGTTACAGAGCAAATGGTTCAAGAGAAAAGGAATAGGGAAAAAAAGTGTTTGATTCAAAATCACCCTGCGAATGCTTGAGCCATCACTGGATTCCTTGTTGGAATGTGTCTCCGAGCTGTGCCACTGTCCCTGTTGGGAAGAGGGCATGTGATAGTCTGCTGATGGCTCACCGCAGCCGGTGAACCTTGTGGTCATTGCTTCCTTGTCTTGTTCTCCTCAAGAGCATCAACGCGTCCCCTAAAAAGCAGTTTGAGGAGGGAGTTACCGCAATAGGGTATCATTCCTTCATGCTAAAGGCCCACCCAGTTCCACCTAAAAAGGATCTATCAGATCGCCTCACCCTGTGACTCCGGGGTAGGGCTTGGCACAGAGACAACGAATGACAAATATTTGTTAACTTCAAATGAAAAGATTCCCTGATAGCCGTGGTGAAACTACAGAATACAGGAAGGGCCCTATCAGAAAGTTCACATAGCGCGAAAGGGGAGGACTGTTCTACTCACAGGGTATGCACTGCGTCCAGCCTAGAAGGGGGTACGTAGAAGAGGCCAGTTGTCCTTCTGCTGCTCCCTTTTTGAAATGCTGAGAAAAGATCCGTGGGCAGTCTCAGACCCCTGACCACCTGTTCATATTCTGTTCCTGCTCCTTCGCCTTTAACTCCGGCAGCTGCCTCTCTAGGAGAGGGCGTGGATAGCTCAGAAAGAGAACTTGGATCGATTTTGAGACTCTTGGAGGTGAAACGCCACTCATGAAACAGAGAACTAGTCTCTAGGTTGATATAGAGAAAGAAGTTAAAAGATACCTGAGCAGTATTTACATTGAGAAGACTTGATTTGTGGTGATGCCCTTACACTCGTTCAGCCTGTAATTTCTTCTTTACCATCAGCATGTGTTCAGAGTTTTGTGTCCAGCTGTTGGCCCTCCCGTGAGGACAGAGAAAGGGATACGTCCACCAAGATGAAATTTACTGAATGGCCATCGAGAAAGCCTTTGGACAGCTGAAGCAGTGTTGTACCACGATCGCATGGGAGTGTGAGCCCTCACTGCTTGGATAGCTATTTTAAAACAAGCTATTTCTGTGGTTATTTCTTTGCCCCAGTCGGGACCCCCTTCTCAGTTGAGTGGTGTCAAAAATACTTTAACAGATGTTTGGGTTAATAAAAATCGTGCTTATCTTCTTTCCATGCTCTTAGGCATTCTTACCGTGATTTTGTCATTGGGGCTTTGAATCCAGAAAAACCTGCAGTATTTGGCAGTCTGATAACTTTAAATATTTCTTTATCTTCCTAGAACACACAAAACGTTGAACTTAAACATCTCTTAAAGGAAGATTAGTGGCTCTTGTCTGCCTGACGCTATGAGACTGTCCATAGGGCCCCTCCCCCTTGTACTTCTAGTCTGGCTTCTCTCTGCTTTTCTTTTTTTTTTTTTTTTTTTAAAGTTTATTTGCTCTTTATTTATTTGTCAGAGAGAGAGAAAGAGAGCGAGAGCGAGCACAGGCAGGCAGAGTGGCAGGCAGAGGCAGAGGGAGAAGCAGGCTCCCTGCCGAGCAAGGAGCCCGATGTGGGACTCGATCCCAGGACGCTGGGATCATGACCTGAGCCGAAGGCAGCCGCTTAACAGACTGAGCCACCAGGCGCCTTATATTGCTAATGTGGCCCTTCTACCTAGGACGTCAGACATAGGACTAGTATATAAATAAAAGCACTGTTGATGGGGCGCCTGGTTGGCTCAGTGGGATAAAGCCTCTGCCTTCAGCTCGGGTCATGATCCCAGGGTCCTGGGATCGAGCCCGCATCGGGCTCTCTGCTCTGCAGAGAGCCTGCTTCTTCCTCTCTCTCTGCCTGCCTCTCTAACTACTTGTGATCCCTGTCAAATAAATAAATAAATAAATAAATACTTTAAAGAAAAAAAGCGCTGTTGAGGACTGGAAACAGGGTATCCAGCGCAAGCAGGAAGCTAAGAGTACGAGCTGTATTCAGAACAGTGTCAGAGATTTACTGCTGGTCGTAATTCATTTGTTAATGGGGGGAATATTGTGGTATTTAAGCAAGTTTGAGAAGCTATAACAAGTCATCAAAGGAAGGTTATACCCGTACGTTTGCTAGAGACAAATTTTTATAACCTAGGCTGGTCTGACTGTGGCAGTTTTAGATACTCTGTTGGGAATCTTGGGCAGTCTGGATTAACGGGCAACGTAGGTGGTGTTTCCTGGGAGTTTCTAAGTCTGACACACCTTATAGGAAACGTAGCATGTAGTATTGTATGCACTTAGTATTGTGCATACTAAGTGTGTATGCACAAATGGTATGGAACTTGGGGTCGGCAGACAATGTGGGGGTTTTACATCCATTCACAAGGTTCTCTGGTGCTCGAGACGCTTGAGAAGTCAGCTAATGTGCAGCTAACTGTAAAAGTTAATTTCAAATACTGCGATAGAGAAATAAACAATTTGCACAGGATATGGATGAAAGAGTATCTCAGTGAGGGGACAGGAAAAATGCCCCTCAGGGCATAGGGAGCAGCCAAGACCAGAGACACAAGGACATGAACATGCTAGGTGTTTCCAGGAAGGGAAATTGTCCCTTTCCTGGGGGCATAGTTGGTGGAGGGAATGATGGCACATGTGGCTGAACGTTGGGGGCCAGACCCACAGAACCCGGATTCATGCCAATAGCATGCTTAGTTGGCAAACAGATGGGATCCCTTGAAGGGTTTTTGAGCTGACAAATGGCAAACTTATCCCAGAAACAAGTAGCTTGGAAGGTGGATTAGCAGAGTGTAGAGATATCGGCTTGGGGGGAGAGTGTAAATTCTCAGTTGAGAGACACAAGTAGGACATAGGAGGTAATAATAGGGAGACTACAACTGACTTTAAAGAGTTTGCAGAGATAGAAAGTAGGTAGAAATAAAACAAAATGTCAAAAGTGGGTCTGTGGGTAAACTAACAAATAAGCCTCAGGTTTCCACTGGGAGAAAAAGTGGGTTTGGGAAGGAAGGCGGTGAGTCTGGTTTTGAACAAAGTGAAATTAGGATCCTGAATATCCCACGTGGAGGTGTATATAGGCAGTTGGGCATCTAAATATCATGCTTAAAGAAGTTGGGGCAAACTAGAGATTTGAGGGTCATTTGAATACAGGTGAGGAGCTAAGATATCAGTCCATATCAAGATCAAGTTTTTCTCAAAATAATTTCTTTAAAAATTTTTTTAATTGAATGCAGACTTGTGTGAAGTTATTTTATATTTGATAACCTGAATGTTGCTGGATTTGTCCTAATTAGATTTGTTTTTGTCTCGGTTATACATTTTGTTCCAGAGAAACTTAAGTTCTTACACTTATGTTGCCTTAATACTCATGATTTTAAAAAAAAAACCACGGCTCTTTAGTGGCAAGCATTTTCAGGGTAGCTTTTTCAATTACTGTGTTTTCCTTACCTAAAATGGTTTATGGAATTGCTAAGCAGGTTAAGCTTGATATCAAGCTCGTCCCCGGGATAACCTCCTTCTCACATGGCTCTGCAGGCATATCTTCTTCTTGCACATCAAGGAGACCCTCCTGGCCGGCCACCTCCAGTGCTCCCCGGAGCAGGCAGTGGAACTCAGCGCCCTCCTGGCCCAGACCAAGTTTGGAGACTACAATCAGAACACGGCCAAGTACAGCTACGAGGAGCTGTGTGCAAAGGAGCTCTCCAGCGCCACCTTGAACAGGTGAGGCTGCCCTGGGGCAACTGTATTCATACAGCTGGTGAGTTTATCCGTATTTCCTGAAGAAAATGGATCTACGGTCTATATATGGATAATTGGTGAGGCGAGGACTAGACCATTGCCCAATTTAGCCAGTTATTTTCAAAAGATTCTTAGCCTTTCCTTTGAGAAATTTACAGAGACCAAACTTAATCCACCTAAATCAATGCCCTGATATAAAATGCTATGGAACAGGAATTTTTAAAATCTCTGACCTCTGAAGGATGCAGATTTCTTCAAAAGTCTATCACATATGTTGGTATTTTCTTTGTCACAGCAAGGATTAAACCAAGAGACCTAACGTCTTAGTTACCTATTCCTGGGGAATAAGTTACCCCCAAACTTAGGGGCTTACAACAACAAACAGTATCTCTCCCTGCTGCGGGTCAGAAATCTGGCTGTGGCCCGGCTGGGTTCTCCACAGTCTTTCATGAGGCACATTGTTGGTGGAGTTCATTGTCCTCCAGGGCTCAACCGAAAGAGGGATCCCCTTCCAGGTGACTCACGTTGTGTGTTGGCAGGGCCTCCTTCCCTCACACGCAGGCCTCTCCGGGGGGCTGTTTCATAACATGGTCGCTGGCTTCCCCCAGGACAAGCCATCAGTCAGAGCAAGAGGGAACACCCAAGACCGAAGTCAAGTCCTTTTAGAACTTGGTCTCAGAAGTGAGTGACATCCCATCACTTCTGCTCTGTTCTGTGCATTAGAAGTGAGTTGTGAATCCAGCCAGCTGTTAACACAGCAGGTACACAACACTCAGGTGAAGGGAACTGTACAAGGGTGTGACTCTCGGGAGGTGCGGAGGTGGGGATCTTGAAGGGCTGTGTTAGAGGCTGTCTGCCGCCACAGATAGAATAAATCCTGCAGTCTTCAGTTGCAGATGATCTCATCAATCCCTTGCAATCCCTTGATCAAATCAATCCCTTACAACAAAGTTTACAATGAAACTTACAAAGTAAGTGTAGACAATCTGTGTGAGTTCCTATATGCAAAATTTCCTAACGTATATTTTTAGAGATTTTCCATAATTCTTCCAGTTCACCCCATCCAGCATCCCCACTTGCTTTTTCTACTGAATATTTAACACTTGGGATCTGGAGTGGTGCCTCAGAAGTGTTTTACAGTCAATTTACTAAATAAATGAAGTGTCGATGCTACATTGCTTTGCATTTTCGACATTCGCGTGATTCACTAGTGAAAATGATACTGATTTCTCTCTAAAGTCCACATCCGTTCATCTCTCCATATCTCTCTGCCCTTTTGGTGTCCAACAGCATTGTTGCAAAGCATAAAGAGTTGGAGGGGACCAGCCAGGCTTCGGCCGAGTACCAGGTGTTGCAGATTGTGTCGGCAATGGAAAACTATGGCATCGAGTGGCATTCCGTGAGGGACAGCGAGGGCCAGAAGCTCCTCATTGGGGTTGGACCTGAAGGAATCTCAATTTGCAAAGACGACTTCTGCCCAATTAATAGGTAACCTACGTCTTACATTTTTATTTAGCCCAAAGCATGCATATCCCTTTATAGCTCTGCATAGGAAAATAGATCAAACCGGAAAGGGATTTGCTAGACACTTACCTTTTAGGAATCAGATGATTCATTTTGGGCATGGATATTAATTTTATTCAGACCTTGACAACCATTTAATTATTTTTTATTTCATTTATTTTTTTAAAGATTTTGTTTGAGAGGGAGAAAGAGCACGCATGAGCTGGGGGAGGGGCAGAGGCAGAGGGAGAAGCAGATGCCCCTCTGAGTGGGAAGCCTGACCTGGGGCTCCATCCCAGGACCCTGGGATCACAATCTGAGCCGGAGGCAGACGCTTCCCCGACTGAGCCCCCCAGGTGCCCTTACATTATTTTTAAACTATAAACTCAAGTGTACTGATGTGGCAGAGTTAATATTTTTCAAAAAAGTTCACTGCTGTTAAAGTCTCCTTTCCACCTACGCACACGCACACACACACACACAGCTCACTGCAGCACTTCTCTCCACACCTGTTCTCCCATGCCTTTCTGAGCAGGGAGTGCAGTGGCTACTTAGAGCCCCAGACCAAGCGTCTGCTTGCCCCGCTGGGTCCCAAGCACAGCTCGTGACAGATCTCCCCTCCAGGGCCGGCTCACTTTTCTCTTCCTGGGTTTTCAGGATTGCTTACCCTGTGGTGCAGATGGCCACCCAGTCGGGAAAGAACGTGTACCTGACCGTCACCAAGGAGTCTGGGAACAGCGTGGTGCTCTTGTTCAAGATGATCAGCACCAGGGCGGCCAGCGGGCTCTACCGAGCAATAACGGAGACCCATGCTTTCTACAGGCACGTAGCGCTCCGTACCCCACAACCTTAGTGTCGGTCCGCAGCTCCGGGTTTTCAGGTGACAACAAGGTCCCTGTGGTTTCTGGTACCATTGTGTCCATGGATCTTGTGCAGGACTTAGGAAATCCACCGCTTTCGAACATTGGTCCTGCTCTGCTGTAGCACGGGGGTCCTTATCAATGTGGTCCTGCTCTCCCCACAGCACATGCGTGGGAACGAGCTGCACACACCTCCCCCCTGCTTCTCTGACCTTATTCCCTCATGGTGCCTCCTCGCTGGGCCTGACCCACAGCTGCTTTGCTCTCCCCCAGCAGGGTGACCTAAGTCGTCTCTGTGGGAGAGCGGCTACCCCCCAATTGCTCGGCGCCCATGAAGGATTTTCTAGCCACACTAGTGATATCCTCATTTCAGAAGGTGCTTTAAAGCAGACTTGTGATTTGACCCAAATATGTGAGAAATTAAGGCTGAGAAATTTAATTGCGATCTTAACCTTTTTTCTGTTAAGATAGACATACAAATTTTGGAGCAGAATGGAAAATTGGTGGGAATTTTTAGCATAAAGCCAGGAAAGAAGAACATGTCCTTTTTTTCTTGCCACGAGCTGTTTTTGACTGGAGCTCCTGTCCCCGGAGGCGGAGGCGTGTGCTCACTGTCCTCTCCATCGACGACTGCTTTATCCCATGTCCTCTGGGGACACTGGAGAAACAGAGAGGTAGAATCATTGACATGTTTAACACACATAACCCTGGAAGAATTTACTTTTGGGCATGCAGGCAAGAATTCAAATGTCTGCTAACACAAATATTCTTAGGCATGGTAGCATTGGAAGGTCCGAATCATGGGCATGCCCGGGCTTATGGTACTGAAGGGGATGTTCCATCTGTCCCTGCAGGTGTGACACGGTGACCAGTGCCGTCATGATGCAGTACAGCCGAGACCTGAAGGGCCACTTGGCCTCTCTGTTTCTGAATGAAAATATTAACCTTGGCAAGAAGTACGTCTTCGATATTAAAAGAACGTCAAAGGAGGTGTATGACCACGCCAGGAGGGCTCTGTACAATGCCGGCGTTGTGGACCTCATGTCTCGAAGCGAGCACAGCCCTCCCAGCTCCCCGCTTAAGTCCTCAGAGAGCAGCCTGAACTGCGCCAGCTGTGAGGGCCTCAGCTGCCAGCAGACCAGGGCGCTCCAGGAGAAGCTTCGAAAGCTGAAGGAGGCCATGCTGTGCATGGTGTGCTGTGAGGAGGAGATCAACTCGGCCTTCTGCCCCTGTGGCCACACCGTGTGCTGTGAAGGCTGCGCGGCCCAGCTGCAGGTGAGGGGTGCTCGGCGGCCGCCCCTCCCCCTGCTCCCAGTCAGTGAGCACCTGCCGGTGCTGGAATGCCCAGCCCCACCTGCACCCCTGGGGTGGGGGCTTCCCGTGTGGGGACTTCAGAGGTACTGCTCTTGAGAAACACCCTGGATCAGCGCACTGTTTCCAACAGTGTCATTGCCTGAAGTCGTAGACCCTTTCCAGGTTCTGGAAACGAGGCTCAGATTCACACATCTCCTGAGCGGATGAGCCGGAGCTAGGACCATTGCTTCCTACTTCCTGACACTGAGGAGCAGTGTCTTTAGGATTTACTTAAAATATTTGAAAAAGAGCACTGAGAAGCGGTAGTTAGAGCTCACTTTCAGTTCCATGGAGGGGTCGTCGGCCATGATTATCTGTGATTAATTTCCTCTTATTGCCGCATATGCCTTAAGGGGGCATCATGGATTGGCCCGTAAATAGCAAGTCAAACTAATTTTAATATTAATACAATCAACAAAAGCAACTCACGTATGTTTTCCTTTTTTGCACCTTACATTTTCCGCTTACAATAATTTTTTCAACATGTTGTCATTTCTAAGAACTGGTTGCTAAATGTCACTGTGGTTTTATTTTAAAATTAGCCCCAAAGGCTATCTAGTCCTTCAAAAACTGCTAATTTTGAAACTATTTTTATGGTTATATACTGAGCTGGCAGGATGCCTTTGTCCTTTCCGAGAGTAGATAATGAGTTAATAGGGACGGTAGGTCAAGGACTTGCCCTTCTCCACCCCACCACATGGTTGGATCCCGACGCCTAACCCCTGTGGCTGAGAGAGGGTCATGCTTGCTGAGAAGCCAGCTGGGGATATGAAGCTGTGACTGGGATTCAGAGCAGAACCAAGTTCATGGGCCACATGGCATTAGCCCGGCCGCCCTGGCCTGGGTCAGCCCTCTGAGCCAGGGATACCCGGACTCTGGAAAGGTCTCAGCTCTCTTGCATCCCACTGCCAGAGGGTTGCTCTGCCCTTATAGGGAACACAGTCTCACCACACAAGAATTCCGTGCTAATCACATTACTCGTTGTGCCTGGGTTAGAATGGGACGAAAAACCTAATTACTTGCCTGCAATTTATACTTTTTCATAATATTTTGAATCCCTAGTAAGGTATAGACTTTCAAACCTGTTAGAAAGCAAAGATATCAGGGTGCCCGAGTGGCTCAGTTGGTTTAGCATCTGCCTTCGGCTTGGGTCACTGTCCAGGGTCCTGGGATCGAGCCCCACATGGGGCTCCCTGCCTGCTTCTCCCTCTGCCCTTCCCCCTGCTCATGCATGCTTTCTCTCTCTCTCTGTATCAAATAAATAAATAAAATCTTTAAAAAAGAGAGAGAGACCACAAAGATCTCTACCCCTTTAAATCTAGAAATAGTCACGGCCACAAGTTACATAGCAGACTGACTAGAGTAGGTGCCGCTCGTGAGCACTGAACACACATCCTCCGAGGCGTCCTAACGAGTGCCGTGGGCTTCTCTTTTGCAGTCATGTCCGGTCTGCAGGTCACGGGTGGAGCACGTGCAGCATGTCTATCTGCCGACCCACACCAGTCTGCTCAACCTGACCGTGATCTGACGGGTTGTGCCCTTCACGGGATGTGCCACGTTTCCACGGACTGCACTGCTACTTAACTACACAAATGATAGATCGTGGAGAAAACAAATAGCCCGACACGCCCATCTGCCGTGCAACATTTAATTAAACAAGGAAGAAAAGGACCAATAAAGAGAGTTTTCCTCCCCACCAAAACATACCACGTGTAGAGTCCGCGCCGGTGGTGGTGGGGCCGGGAAGAGCTCTGGACCACGGACACGTTCCCTGGACTCTCATGATCCAGTTAAAGGAATCAGTAGGATCCGTGATGTCAGTTAAGTGGCAGCAGAGCCAAAAAGTGGGAACCTTTTAGGGAAGGATATTGTGAAGTCTCCTGATGTGTCCCGAGGTAAGTTTCCTACGTGGCAGTAAATTTTGTAAGAATTCGTTTTAAGAATTTACTTGGTTCTTTTTGTACGGTCGTGGAGCTCTGAACATTTTAATAGGAAACTTTTCTTAAAGAAACAGTCATTTTAATGTCATTTCTGTTTTTGTAACTTGCTCAAGAACAATTGGAAGGCAGACGGATGTCAAAGATTCCACTCTGTGACTTTCAAAACGTTGGCAACCGGGTTGTCGGACGTGAACTGGTCTGGCTAGTGGAAGACCGAGAATGCAGTATGCACGGCTTCCTTTCCCCCCTCCCTGCCCTCTTTCCCCCAAGTCTTTTCGATTATAAAATGCTACCAGTCTGGTTATAAGATTTCTGTGGAGCAGTCCGCACTCTCTGGGCTCTTGAGTTGGTGGGATATTTTATTGAAGTTGAAAAGGGGACGCATGTTCCTCAGGAAGCAGGGCATTGCCTGCAGAGATGAAGCCTCACTGTGTACAACCCGGGGCGGGGGGGTCCCCACTTCTCCCAAGACCTCCACTCCAGCTTCATCCCCTGGGGTTGCTTTTGCTCGAGCCATCAAGCCTTTTATAGCCTTATTGTAGGTATCTTAAATTATCGTATGCTTTTTTTTTTTTTTTTTGGTAGTAAATGCTTAAGTATTAACTTCTGGTGGTCCCCTCCCTAGGTCTTTGAGGGGTTTCAAATTTCTTTGTTTCTATATTCTTAATCACATTTTCCATTCCCACTGGGGCATTTTGGATGCTGGTCAGCTTGTGGGTTTTCTAGGACGTTGGGACACCTAGATGACCTTATTGGGTGCAATACTAGCTCAGTGAAAGCTAGAAACCTACACTGTCACTTTACTGAGATTTCCGAGTATACTTTTCATATTGCCTTAATGTAGCAGTAATGTGTTTATGCATTTGTTTCTTTGCACAGACATTTTGTCAAATATTAAAACTCTACTTTTTTATGGCACATATTAGCATATAAGCCTTTATTCCAAGAGCTATTTATTTTTTCACTTGTAAAAAAAAAGGTTTCCACATAAAGAACTCTGTTATATCCTAAAGGACTTCTGTCTTTTGTATTCAGGATAATAAACATTTTAAAGCAGATGTGGTGTTTGTGTCTTCACATTTCTTGTCGTTTAAACCAGGTTCATTCCGTTAAAAAAAAAAAAAGAGGAGCGTTGATAACATCCCGCTTGGTACCTACTTTGGTCCCATACAGAAAATTTGAAAATGTTGAGGTTATCAGCCCTCATCGAGAACATTCATCCCATGATTCACTCCTCTGTTTTCTGGTCTGGGATTGAAATGTAGGTGAAAGTGAAAGAAGATACATAAACGGATGAAATTTTAACACTGGGGACAGGACTAGAGAGGGAAAGGAATGATGGAGGTGGAAGCTAACTAAACTCAGGTGATGCTGCTAAGTTAGTTGCCTGGTCGGGACAGGGGAGCACCTGTCCAGGTCCGAGCCGTCACCGTCTCAGCAGCACACTCGAGGACTGCATTCTGTGCGGCGCCGAGCTGCTAGGATCCGTTCCAGGCACGTCCGCTGGTGCAGCTCAGGAAGTGCTTGGTGCAGTCGGGAACCTGGGCATCGTGTATGGAACTGGTAATTACCTGTAGCAGTGGAAGGGCGTGATTTCAGCTGTGGCAGAAGTTCAGCCCTTGACCAGTACAATTATATCCAGAAAATGATCTAAAAATTGAGAGATGGGGATTTGTGTTCTCCGATTCCTATACCTAATCCTATCTTCCATCGCATTCTAGCAATCCTTTGTTCACACCACGCATTTGTTGACTACCTAGGTTATTAATGCTTGCTGGAAACTTAACAGTGATCAAGAGGGGAGTGATCTGTCATTGCTTCATAGGGAGAGGTTCAGTAATAGTGGAGTCATAGAACACGAGCCCCGGAAGAGTCACGGCAGGGCCAAGGGGTTGAGTCACAAGAAGGTGGTCATAAGACATGGCTCGGGTTCTGGGAAAAAGTGGGTGCACTTTGAGAAGTGAAGAGACGCTATGAGCTTGCCAGAGGGCAGTGAGTGGAGGACAGAGACGTGCGTTTGGTAGTGAGGGGAATATCAGGGAGGTGTTCTAGGAGGAGGCCAGGCCAGAGAAGCATCGTGGTTTAGTATTTTCAGTGGGAGGCATGGGTAGGCCTGGAGGAGGCAGCCCTGGACAGGGTGCTTAAAAGACACAGCAGCGAGGGATAAATGGAAAGAAGCCTCAGGAGGCTCTTCTGTCAAAAGACGTAAGTGATAAGACTTGAACAAAAGAATTCTTTCACCTTTTTATTAACGGTTACAAAAATAAAAAATGGTTTTCCCCATCCTGCCCCATTCCCATATGTCTGTATTTACCCCCTCATGGATGGGGACCCAAACGCGATGCCGATAGTTTCTGGGGTTGTCCCCTGACCTCTGCCCTTGAACATAGAGGACTAGAAGCCCCATGGGTGACGGCTCGTGGGTAAAGCATGATCTCTTCCAAGAAAAACTTAAGAAATGCCCTGTAGGACAGAAGTTGGAGCAAATTTCCCAGCACAGACATGGGGGAAAGTGCGTGCCAGCAGTCACGGCAAAGGTGCCCGAAGGAGGAGTACGAGGGGCACCTGGGTGCTGAGAGAGCTCAGAGTCAGCCGCAAAGGCCAAAGTTTTGGTTTGGTTTGGTTTTTTAAAGATTTTATTTATTAGCAAACACAGGCGGGATGGGGGAGAAGTAGAGGCACAGGGAGAGACAGACAACCTCACTGAGCAGGGGACCCAACACAGGGCTCGACCCCGGGACCCCAAGATGGTGACCTGGACCGAAGGCAGACGCTTAACCCACTGGGCCACCCAGGCGCCCCATGGCCGAAGCTTTTAATACAGTTCTTCCAAGCAATGGGAAAAAGCCTAGATGCAGTTTGAGCACAGTCAAAATCCGAGACAAAAGGGAGCCGTTTTCGTCTTTCTCGGCGCTTATGGTGTTTAGTGCCTTCTCACAGAAATGCTAAAAATGTCCATTACTTTCATTCATGTTTGCAGGACCTCTTGAAATGAGTTTATTTGAAAAGTGCAAGATACTGAAGAATTAGCCCTCTGCCTTTTAAAACCGAATGCCAGGGGCCCGCAGTCGACACAAACGTCACACGCCTGCCAGTTGCTTAAAGAAAATAATTCATCCCAAGCCAAAGCTAAGCGTCTCTCATTCATAAATTAGCTTATGCTGCTGTGGAGGAGGAGAATCAAAACACTTGTAAAGGCGCAAGTGGGCCCTCTATCAAGGAGCGATCCTTCTGGTTCAGGAGGAAATTCCTACACATGTTTATGAAACGAAAAGATGAATAGTCCTAAGACCCAAAACAACACGGGCATATGTATATGTGGGTATAGGCCTATGTATTACATACACATTGCATATATACATATTCTCTTTTTTAAAGATTTTATTCTTTTATCTGAAAGAGACAGCACAAGCGTAGGGAGCAGCAGGCAGAGGGAGAAGCAGGCTCCCCGCTGAGCAGAGAGCCTGATGCGGGACTCGATCCTAGGACCCTGGTATCATGACCTGAGCCGGAGGCAGACGCTTCACCAACGGAGCCCCCCCAGGGGCCCCCATATATATGTATTCTTGTAATTTTCCCTTACCCATCCTGTTCATTAACCTTAGATCACTGTAGACCGGGTGAGTTGGGGAAGGCTTTCTGAAGTGGTTACGTTCTTTGTGTAGAGGTAGGTACAGAATTTAGAGTGGTGGGAGGGAAAACCAAGTGTGAGGATGGAGAAGAGACCACAGATGCGAAGCCAAGGGGACAAGGGAATTTTAAGGAAGAAGTAGAGTGAGTTCACCAAGAGCTTTGACCGCCTGGATGAAAGGCGAGTGTGCAGAAGCTATAGGAAGGTCTTTCTGCGCCTGCTGATTCACTCGGTCTTGTATTCATTAACCTGGACATTGATTGATCAACTCAGCAAATATTTCTTAAGCACCTAGTGCACATCAGGCTCTCTGTTAGGTCTGGAGCAGTTGTCCTCAACCAGGAGCAGTTTTCTCCCCCAGGAGGCAGCGGGCAATGTCTACAGATAGCTTTCGTTGTCACGCTGGGGATGGGGTGCCCCTAGCATTGACCGGGGAGGGGGCAGGGATGATTCCTACAACAAGGAACTTTCTAGTCCCAAATGTCAATATTCCTCTCATTGAGAAACCCCAGGCTAGAGGGGGCAAGTATCTGAGATCAAGTCCTTGCCCTCTGGGTTACGCTGGGGAGGGGACACGACAAACGAAAGTTCCAGTATACCAAGCTCCACAGTGGAAAAGAGACCGGGTGTTACAGAAGAGCAGACAGAGACGCTATTAACTCTGCTTGGGGTCGGAAAGAGTTCTGGAAGGAAGTCACCTTCAAGATGAGAGGACGGTTATTATCCAGAGGGGAATGGCGGGTGGGAGGAGATTGTCCAAAAAAGGTGGCCCGTGGGGCGCGTGGGTGACTCAGTGGGTTAAGTGTCCGACCCTCGGTTTCGGCTCAGGTGGTGATCTCAGGGTTGTGAGATTGAGCCCCGCATCGGGCTCCACACTGAGCAGTGAGCGTGGAGACCGCTTAAGATTCTCTCTCTCCCTCTCGCACTGCCATCCCCCCAGGCATGGACAAACACAGTCTCTCTCTCTTAAAAAATAAAATTAAATAAATAAATAGGAAACCAAAATGGCGGCCTGTTTGGGACCACTGGGCGTGTGGTGTCTGTGGGACATAGGGCATGTGGTGGCCTGGGTTGGGGTGGAATGGTGACAGATGGCACCAGGCGGGGGGCAGAACGCATCCAGGAAAGTGCTAGGGGCCCAGCCCAGCCCTCCCCCCACCGTACTGGATAAGAAGGTCAAAATCCACAGAGGTCACAAAAGGGAGTCTAAAAAGAGCTGGGACCTGGCGCCTTGTTCACAGCGCTCTCGTCTCCAGATTTTACTTCTCATCTGGGCTCTGATAAGTGTGTGTCCTCTGAGTCTTGAGTAAAGGTAATAGCAAAATATAAGTCTTGCTAATAATTTGCCCTGGAGATGGAAGCTGTCAGATAATCATTCAGAATTTAAAACCTCATCTCAATATTCCTTCAGATGAAGAAAACAGTAAGATAAAAATATAGCAGAGCTTATTAGCAACATCTTCCCCATTTTTTCCCTAAATGGTTAGAATATGCTGCCTTTCCCTGCTCTTCACATCAGCGTTTCTGTTATTAAAGCTGTCTATTTTTCAGGTCGAAATCCTAGGAGGATTTTCCCTCCATGAATTTAACATGACTGAGGAAACCAGCTCTGGGGTAAAACTTGGCTGCAAATGATCTAACGGAGACTAAGCCTCGTAAGAAAGAGACCAAAAATGAATCACGGCCCTTTCATAACTTCAAACATGCAGTTACCTTTCTCGTCCACCCCCAATTTTCTGATTATTCATCATGGAAGTAGGCCAGCTTTATACGATGATTCCATGCGACAAATGTCCTTCATGTCCAAAATCGGTGTTCTCCTGCTGCCTCTGGCCAGGAGAGTACGCGGGAGCACTGTCTGGGGGAGGAGGTAGAGGGAGACAAAGCTACCACTCGCAAGCTTCTCCAAGGGCCATTCCTACAGGAGCCAGGGTCATGGGTGGAGGGAGTGTGCAGCCCTTAGACACAGCCAGCACCTTCTGGAAGGGTAGTCAGGTTGTGTTCAAGCCCCACTCCCAACAATGTTTGATCATGGCTCTCCCGGGGTCGAGGTATTATAGAAGCTCTACCAAAGTTAGCACAACCTCTACAAATGAACGTGTTACCCCAGAAAAGGATACTCGAAGCAGAATTATGAATCGTTCTCAGGGCACCATCTTCCACTTTCTCCTCTTTGTAGGAGAAGGTATAAGGTGCACCTGTCCTTCCCAGTCTAGGGGAGCCATGAGCTCCCCTCTCCTGGGTTTGGCTCCAGACCTCCCCACAATGAAGCAAATAGCACAATCAAGAATGAGATGAAGGTTTTGGTTTCCTGGTGTGTGTACACTCTCCTGCGGTCTGTTAAGTGTGCAGTAGGATACGCCTAAAAAAACAATGGACATACCTTAAATTTAAAATACCGCTAACAAGTATGAACCATCGTCCGAGCTTTGAGTGAGCTGCAATCCTTTTGCTGGGGTTGCTGGCTGCTGACAGACTGGGGGGTGGTTGCTGAAGGTGTGGGTTCCATGGCCATTTCTTAAAATAATGCAGCCACGAGGTCTGCCACATCCATTCACTCTTTTTGCACTAGTGATTTCCCTGTAGCTTGGGATGCTGTTCGATAGCATTTTACCCACCGTAGAACTTCTTTCGGAATTGGAGTCGGTCCTCTCCAACCCTGCACTTCTTGACCAACTGAGTTCATGTAATATTCTAAATCCTTCGTGGTCATGCCAACAGTCTTCGCCGGGCGCAGACTCCGTCTCAAGAAACCACTCGCTTTGCTCATCCCTTAGAACCACTTCTGCCTCTGCTCAAGTGTTACCATGAGATTGCAGCAATTCAGATGTAATAATAATGAAAAAGTTTGAAATACTGTGAGAATTGCCAGAATGTGTCAGAGACACGAAGTGAGCAAATGCTGTTGGAAAAGTGAGGCCAACGGACTTCCCCGATGCTGGGCTGCCACCAACCTTCCATTTATTAAAAAAACACCGGGAGGGTGCCTGGGTGGCTCAGTTGGTTAAGCGGCTGCCTTCAGTTCAGGTCATGATCCCAGGGCCCTGGGATCGAGCCCCACATCAGGCTCCTTGCTCAGTAGCGAGCCTGTTTCTCCCTCTCCATCTGCCTGCCTCTCTGCCTACTTGTACTCTCTCTCTATCTCTCTGTCAAATAAATAAATAAAGTCTTTAAAAAAAAAAAA
>PISX010012480.1:0-23495 GCA_004024625.1 Mellivora capensis | reverse complement strand
CTGTTTTGGCACAGACCTCCTGAAACCCTTGGAATTTCCCAAGAGAGGAGAGGGATCAAGGTGTCTTTTGTTACTCAAATGAGGAGACTTTTGGAAAGAACCTAAGGATGGGGGCTGGGTGCCAGGGGACTCAAGCCTGTGATGAGAGGGTTGGAAATTTCAGTCCCCACTTCTGACCTCCGGGATCAAGAGAAGGACTGAAAGTCGAATCAGTGACCAATAGCCAAGGATTTAATCCTTCGTGTCTGTAGTGTGAAGTCTCCATAAAAACCCAGAAGGACAGGGCTCACTTCCCGACACCATCTCGAAAGGACGCATGGCCCCAGATGGTTTCACACAGAACATCTGAAGGGACAGAAAGGCAATGAATGGTTGTGTTTGTTTTTGTTTGCTTTGTTTTTTTTAAGGAGTGTCACTAACAGCTCCAATTCTGTCCCAAGCCCTGGAGCTTGGAAGGCATAGCTTTTAAGTGCAGTGGACCTCCTTCATTCTGGTTCTCACACTTCCCCTTTCAAGCAGCCCAACTCCTTCCCAGGAAGCAATTTCACAACACTATTTTTTGGTAAGTACCAGGTGGGTTTTTTTTTTTGTTTTTTGTTTTGTTTTGTTTTGTTTTAGGGGCAAAACATCGTGAACAGTGAGAAGGCATACAGGTAGAGCCAAATGAGATTAGGGTTCTGGGACTTCCAGCGCTGTGTGCTTGAAAGGATCGTCAAAACAACTGAAGGTGTTAGGTCTTGACAAGCCCTTTGCCCTTTCAAAGTATCAATGTTAATACCCATTTCTTTGCCAGCCCTCCTCGACTGGCTTCAAATTTCTACTGCTAATTCCTGGGGAGAGAACAAGAGCGTGGGCCAGTTAGGACTTTGAGTCTGAGGGGAGAACATACGGGTCCCACACACTCTTTGTGGACGACCCCCCACAAAGGCACCCCCGTTCCAGGCCCACACGCACCAGGAGAAAGGCCCAAATACTAAACGTTCCTGAGACATGGATGCTTCACTCAAAACTCAAGGAAAGATGGGGCAAGATTTACATCCCACATACAGTGTGGCAAAAATGTCTCAAATCGCCCATCTATGTATGTTCCTCCTTCTCAGACATTATAAATACCAACAAAGAGAGCAGAAAAGACCATGAGTGCAATCAACACAGGGAAGGAAAATGTGGAGGAGGAGAAAGAACCAGGGAGTTAGATGTTTTTCTTTAACTCAGGCGAACCAAATATCTTCATTGGCTGAGTGAGCAGGAAGATATTACTGAAACAGTCTTGTGAAATGCAAGTCTTCACTTCTTTTCTTCTCCTTGGGGCTCTGTAAACCATGAGGATAAATTGCAAGGCCAGGGCAGTGAAGATGATGAATTGATTCCTTTCCAGATTTCTCTGACCATCTACAGGCAATTTGTCAAGAGAAGACTCAGGGCACCCCTCTTAATTCAAGCCTCCACAGGGACTTGGTTCAAGAAGTCACTACGAGTTACCAGAAGATCTCGAGATCGTTGGGTCCTGGGTTGCTCCACCACAACTGTAAAAGAAACTTCGTACCTGTCTGTTCCAACCTCAGTTTACTCCTATTGAACTTGAATATCAGTGGCTTGGGAAGGAAGGAAAGATCGCGTTTGAATGGAAATGTCCAGCTTGTTATCCTGAATCACCTGAGCTGTAAGACAATGCCTCCTGGTGTTTAAGGGAAACCAAAGACTTTTCCCGTCTCAAGGCCACTAGGGGTCAGCCACCAGAGCTACCACCATCCAGGTGTCTCCCTGTACCTGGACAAGGCATCCAGCAGACACACTGCCCCTCTGTAAACACATCAGCCCTGGGAACTCCCCAAAGAAAACACTCGGTATAATCCCCCACTGCATGCAGAAGTCTACCCATATCCTTGGCAGGCAAAACCCTCCATCACTCGGCCTCTCTACACCTCACTGGACTCTTCCTGCTCCACCAGTCATCCCACCCACAGTTGAGACTGGAGAAGCTATTCCGCTCCTCCGAGTGTACTTTTCGTCCCCTTTCCTCACTCTTGAACCTTCGAGGCCGTGTCTCATAACACCTGGGGAGCCTTGCTGTCCTTGCCTCCCCACATGACGGCTACCTTCATTCACTTTCTTGAGAGCCGAAACTTTCTTGAGAGCCAGCTTCCATCTCACCACTTGCTTGAGTTCTTCCACGAATCTCCCCTCCTCCGTCAAAAAGAATTTCTTCTTCCACTGTAAACCCAGAGCACTTTGCACCAACACAGAGCACAGGAGGGGTCCGTTTCTGAATACAGATCTCAACGGTTGCTTTGTTGTCCTTCTCCCGATGGAACACACTCTACATTTGCTTGCTTATTTCTTTATCGTCCGTCTCCCCCACCAGAAAGTACAGAGATTTTTGTCTCATTTTTGCCACTGTATGCCCCATGCCTAGGACGGTGCCTGGCGGGCAGTAGGTACTCAATAAATATGCGTTAACTGAACGCATGAAGGGTTCATGGGATCCTAGTGCTCCCAGACTGTCCTGCCCACTTTCCCATCACCCCAGAGTGGCCGGCAAAGTGCTTGGCACCTGCATTGACACTAGGACCTGGCACCGAACCTCTCTTCTGCTTTGAAGAGGAGACCCAGGTTCCTGTGCAAGTAGGAGGCTGTAAGGTGCTGGGAGACAGGCAGATGGGATGGAGGGCAGGACTTCCACAGGAAAACTTGAGGTTTCTGGGGAATCCTAACAGCTCAACCTAATTAGGAAGAGGAAGCCAGTCCCATTAAGAATCCTTCGTGTAAGAGAACCAGGAAGAAGCTGTCAGGCAAATTTTTCCATTCCTCATTCACTTCACTCAGCTTCCTCAGACATGGTGGCCAGAAAGGCAGACTTAGCGCCGATGTGCTGTCGGGCCAGACGCTGTGCTCCCACGCCGACAGAAACTGAAAAGAAAGAAAAACCTGGTCTCCCGCCACGGAGGTTCCTCTCTGGCATGTGCTGGGGAGGAAGCTGCCACATTTCCTAAGACCCTAAGGATTACCGCTGAGAAAGCTCAGCGTCTCGGGCTTGAATCGTGGCCAGCATGCTCCCAATTTGGAAAGCTAATCCTCCTAATTGAGCAAAAGGACACCGGTCCCCCATTGAAACAGGTGCCACGGAAGCACCGTGCCATTCACCCGGACCGCTGCCCGGCTGCTTGTACCTTCAGCCATCCGGTCGGAAACAGATAAACACTTCCCTTTCATCTTTGCAATTTTTAATTTCATCTTTACATCATCGTCTCCTGCCACACCTTAGTTACCACGGGGGCCACTCGTTTCTTTCTGAGAAATGCAGCCAAAACCTATCAAAATAAAGAGATACAATGGGAAACGTCTAGAAGAATCATCGACATCAATTCCACCAGAATTGTTATCTGTAAATATATATTTATACGTGCACAGGCATATATACATTCAGAGCTCTTAGTATGAGTTAAGAGCTGAGCTAAGATGCCAGCAAAGCTCCATTAGCCCCTGACCCTGTGAATGGGAGGCAAGCCATACAAGCTCTACACTTTGATTTCCTTGTCTGTGAAATAGGGATGGAATTAATACCTGTTCACAGTTATTTTGCGGAGATTAAATGAGCTAATGCACATCTAGCCCTTAGCACAGCACGTAGAAGAGAATAACCACTCCATAAATCCCCAGCGAATAAATTAATAAGCTGCCAGGGAAACTCTAAGCCATTGGTCCAGACCTGCTACATTTCGGAAGCAATGGGTCTTGTTCTTGTCCTCCAAACAACCAGACTCTGAGTAATGACGCACAGATCTGCTGATTACAACCTAAGAGACACTATTCAGAGTTCATGCCCCACGGATTTGTATATGGACTAGTACAATTTTATGCTTACTGCAATGATTTTTCTAATCGACGTCAATAAAGTAAAGGAAGAGGAGATTCTTGCACTTTTCACAAAGGCACTCTATGGGCAACGACCTGCCCCAGGCAGCAAGGACCGGCCCCCAGCTTCCTGGAAGAAAGCAGCCAGGATAGATAACTGTGATCGTAGCCAGCGCTGGACTCATTCCTGGGACTCTAAACACTGTCAGTATTGTTGAGTGGGGCTGAAAACCTGCTCTCACCAGACAGTCTTTTGGTTTGTAAATGTTGGCTGCTGTGTTTATCGTTCTTACTATAATCATTTTATTTTACGATGTTATTTACTGTGTTCAAACTCTTCGCAGAGGCCATGCCTGTCTCTGAAAATAGTTCGCCAGCATCATCTACCTGCCGTAATAAAGATCGAAAGGCAAACCCGAGTTAGCACTGTGCCATCCTGAGGCTAGCTCGTCCTCTCGGGAATAAGGCCCCTTGCAGCCTCTGTATTTTTGGGTGACCATACATCATCCCAAGGATGAGATCGGCTATAGCTCCAGAGTGAGGAGCTTCTGTAAGCCCCCAGACTAGCTATTTAAACCTCTGTCCATCGCCTGGAACTGTGTTCATATAGGGCGAAGGACCATGACTCTCTCATGCTTGTCTATACCACAATAGTAGGCCCATGACCTTGATCATAAACCTACCAACCACTCTCATAATACACTTCTCTAAATCCTGATGGTAGTGGTGGTGATTACACATGTCTATGCATTTGTCAAAACCCACAGAACTACAGACCACGAGGAGGGATTGCTATCGTGTATAAATAGAGAGAGGGTATGTACACACCTTTGCTGCCCACACAACAGCCTTCTCCCCACGCCCAACCAGCTTCTTGCCAAACACCATCCTTATTTTATTCAGTGGGGGATCGACCTTCCCTGCTGCTTAAAGATACATCTTGATTCATCTAAACCAATTAAAAATCCGATTCCTCTAGTCTCTGATTGGCTAAGAATGGCATTTGATAGAATTTGTGCCAATCCAAGATGGCAGGGGGGACGAGGTCTGGAAGCTTCTGCTCATGGTTCTATTTCCTCTTCCAATAGGGGCTCCAGGAGAGTCATGTGCCTTTTGGGACTTACTGTTTTTTTTTTCCGGCTCTTGGTACGGAGTTAAAACGTGATGCCCGGAGCAGCAAATTTGTGAAGACTATGTGGGGTGGGGGGCAGCACACGTGGAGAGAATGGCTGACCACACGCATGGAAAGAATCTGGGTCAGCCCGACAGCACCAAGCAGCAGAGCTCACCGGTCCAGTGACCCGCCTTACCCACTACCTCCCAACTCAACTGTTACAGGTGGTAACCCATTTTTTTTCTTATTGTTGAAGCCACTTTATTTGGTTTTCATATCCCCTACAGCCCCAAGCATCATGATTAACACACGGACCCCACACTCTTAGAAATGGCTCCAGCGTCTTCCTGAAGGGCTGTCGCCAACAACCAACTGCAAGGAACGCAGGGCGGGAATCTAGTATACCATCGCCGAGACACCACTGGTGTCTGTTTTGTTGTGTCAAAGTCTCTAGCTCACAAGTTGGCATTTGCTACCTGTGAAGCCACTGGTACCCGATTCAACCAATAATAAATGCTAGAAACTGAAGCCAACAATACCTTTAAGGGAGAGACATTTGTGTTGGCTTCTATTTGGACGACTTGTTGGGATTTTTATGACAAATTTTCTTTTTCTCTTTTTTAAGGTTCTTTCCTGTTGGGTGCTGAACACCCTGTTTTAATTCCTCATATGCCCAATCTCTTGCTGAATCTGCTGTCAGTGGGGACGTCTGGAGACTTTTTGTTGTGTTCACCTGTCTAGAGTGCCATCTTTCTTTGGCATTTCTTTCCATCTGAAAGCTTCTATTCTTCCTTTCCTGTTTTTCTTGACCTTGCATAAAATCAAGGCACTGAAAACTGTGTTTAAGAATAAATGTTAAGAAAACATCTTTAAACCTTTTGTGCCTTTTGAGCAGCCAATGCCTTCGTTGCCTGATTGTTTCATTTTTATTTTTCCTGTTTTTCTCTTGATTGAAAAGGTTTCTCGTCTGGGTCATTAGGAGGCTCTTTATTCCCACTGAACGTATTTCAGATCTGACATCTTTGTCCTCAGGTTTGATTATCTGCCTATTAATCCAACAGAGAGGGCTCCTCCCCTATCCTTCCTGCCTCATAATTTTAAGATAAAAATTTCTCTGTAACAGGCATCCCGCAGGCAATAGGCCAAGCAGGCCATACATCAAACAGCCACCATTTATCAGAACACGACCTTTTTTGCATAGCTCTCCCTGAAACGCTGAGCGTAATAATTTGTGGATTAGACGCTCAATAACTGAAATTGTTTTGAATTAAGTCAAATTGAATTTTTAGAGTCCCCACAAGATGACAGGCAATATGCATGAGTTTGGGCTCTTTGGGAACACAGGAAGAAGGACATCAATGCCAGTGGCATGTTGAGGTCCCCAGACCTCTACTGGAGCAACTCGGGACAGTCCAGAGCCGAGCGTTTAGTTCTAGGTCTTTGCTTCCCCCTTCTTCTTGCTGACACCGCTGGCGCTTTTCATTTTAATATCTGAAATATCGTTATAATAATAATAATATATAATAACATATATAATGCATAATATAATAATATATAATAATATATTCAGCATATATAATAATATATAATACTATATCCAGCATAAATTAAATAGTTAAATGCCAGAAGTTTCACCCTAATAAGGAAGGGCTTGGGTATTGGGTATAGAAGATTGCAATACCTGGGGTCTTCTTAGCCTTCCCGGGCAGGAGGGAGGTTGGAATTTATAGGAAAATTCTCAAGACAGCCATTCTGTTTATTATTATTTTATTATTATTATTTAAAGATTTTATTTATTTATTTGAGAGAGAGGAAAGAAAACCAGTGGGCAGGGGAGAAGAAAAAACAGACTCTGCACTGAACACGGAGTCTGACCCGGAGCTCGATCTCATGACCCTGAGATCATGACCTGAGCCAAAATCAAGAGTCGGCCGCTCCACTGACAGAGCTGCCCAGGTGCTCCAGTTTATGATTATTTTTTAAATTGTAGTATAAGAACATTCAGCCTTTTCATATCTTCCGTTTGTTCTTCCTGTCATGGTCCTCGGCTCTGGTGGGAACCAGATCTCATGTTGTTCACTTATTCTTTCAAGTACTGAGCATCACCTAGGAGCCAAGCACTGTCCTGGGGCTCAGACAGAGCAGTGAACAAAACAGACAGGGCTTCTGCCCCCCGGAGCTGACATTCTAGTACAGACGACACCAGAATGTGATAAATACAGGCACTCGGGAAGAGGTCAGGTGGTTTTAGCAGGGATATGCAGAAAGATGTCCTGTGCGCAGAGATGGCATTTTTTTTTTAAAGATTTTATTTATTGGACATAGAGCATGCATGAGCTTGGGGGTAGCTGTAGGGGGAGAGGGAGAAGCAGGCTCCACACTGAGCAAGGAGCCCGATGCGGGGCTTGATCCCAGAACCCCAGGATCACGATCTGAGCCGAAGGCAGATGCTTAACGGACTGAGCCACCCAGGTGTCCCAAGTAGGGGTGCCATTTGAACTAAGGCCTTCTTTTAAAAAAAGACTCATTATTTGGGGACATTCTTTAAATATTTCCTTCTTTTATTCTCTAATGCAATTATCTTGCAGAAAGGCGTAGACTGAAGTCTAGTGATGTTATATTGGGAAAGTCCCTTAACCTCTCTGGTCCTCATTTTCCATGATGGCAAAATAAGGAGGCTGGATTGCTAATACAAGTCTCTGCAGCTCTGAGATTATAACCCTGGGCGTTATTAGCGCTTTATAATATTAATATATTATCATTAATTATATTATTTTAGTAGAACTTTATCATGTCTAGTCTCATTAGAAAAATGTTGCTAGGAGAACATGTGTTCTAAAGAATATGTCAGAAATCCATCTAGCTATGATTTGACTTTTCTACCAATTCACATTTTTTTTAAGATCAGAAATCCAAGAAGTCAATACTCCTGGTTAATGAGTTTGCCTGTCAGATCACTTTGTTTTGTTGGTTCTTTAAAGAGACGTTGGTACAATCCTAGCATTTCTCTGAATCAGGGAACACGATTCAGACATGTTGCCAAGGTGTAAAATCACAGCAGACCTATCTTGTCTCGGGTTTGGAGCATCAATAGTTTAAACCAGAGATGCATCTGAAGGGACACTGATCTACTCACTCTCTCTTTCTCCTTTTATTTTAAGGAGTGAAAAGCTCCGGGAACTCAGGAGAGAAATAAGTCAAGAAATGAATATTGCAATGTCTTCAGGCAGCGGGATCGGACCAGGAAAAACAACCATTAAAATGTTTTGTCCAGGGGCACCTGGGTGGCTCAGTGGGTTAAGCGTCTGCCTTCAGCTCAGGTCATGATCTCAGGGTCCTGGGATCGAGCCCCGCATCAGGCTCTCTGCTCAGCAGGGAGTCTGCTTCCCCCTCTCTCTTCCTGCCTCTCTGCCTACTTGTGATCTCTCTGTCTGTCAAATAAATAAATTTTAAAAATCTTAAAAAAAAATGTTTTGTCCATGCAAGGGGACAAAGGGACGGAAGTGACAGTGTGGATATTTACAGACCTCCGGTGCTCATGTTCCCTGGGGGGAGCTTTATGGACAGAAGGTGCCAACCCTCACAATAGTGAGGACTGGCCGGTTAAGAGTCAGGTCTCATTACCTGCCGGTTAACAATTCTCAATTCCAAATGGAAGACCCAGACTCCGAGGCAATCTTGCTTTCAGGCTTGGAGAGAAGCGAAGTGCTATTTTAATCTAATACGTAAGTCAAAGGAGGAAAATCCTCTCCGGAGAATAGAAGATGTTCACGGCTCTATTGTAGTTCATGACTATAAATGTGTGAAAGGAACTTCCAGGGGGAAACCTTCCCCAAAGTGCCCTTTTTACATGTTAAACCACTGCACTTTGGAAACGGAGATAAAGAGCTTTGTACGCAGAGCTATTTCTCTGTTCCTTTTTCCTGGGCTAAGCCTCCTGTGTAACAGTTTCTTTGGTGAGCTTTGTTCTGGAAAGATGCTTCATGGGGCTGCTGCCTTGTCCCTGTCATCAAAGGGCTTCACCTACTCCAATTGGGCCTTTGGAAAACAACCCGGATAA
The DNA here is from genome assembly GCA_004024625.1 of Mellivora capensis. Classification (NCBI taxonomy): domain Eukaryota; kingdom Metazoa; phylum Chordata; class Mammalia; order Carnivora; family Mustelidae; genus Mellivora; species Mellivora capensis. The sequence continues at coordinate 14,466 of PISX010012480.1, read as the reverse complement.
TGAGTGCCTGTAATTATATAAATGTTTAAATAACAACCGGCTTTTAATTTGATCTAACAGAAGTCAAACTTAGCGCATCGTTCACCCAAAGCCTGTCCTTGCCAGGGGCCACCCTGTCCCCTTGGTCATCTCAGAACCTGGGCAGCGCCTTTGGGAACATAGCAGGTGCTTTAGAAATATTTAAGAGAGGAATGAATGTAGAACAAATGCTTAACGGTGTGCTCGGTCTGATCCTAAAACAACTTTTCTTTTTCTGCTTAAAAATTCACCCTTTCAGTCCACTTCTTTTTGAAGTGTTTATTTCAAAAGCATATGGAGAGTGGAGAAGAATAACAGAAAACAATCAGCAATAGGCCTTCTTTAACACTACTCTTCTTTTCAAATCAGCCCATGGTCTGTGGCTCTCCAGGGATGGATGGAACAAAGCCAGTTGAGAAGAAAGTCATGGTGGCTTGTCTCCCCCGTCCCCGCCCCGAAATGCCTTGGATTCAGAGCAAGGCCCCCGCGTCAATGGCCCTGGAGTTGTCCACATGCCAGTGTCCGTGCAGAATCTCTCCTCCTGAATCTAGATTCATTGGACAAAAGCCTGAAGTTCCAGCTCAGGTTTCCAGCCTTCGTGATAAATTCTTTCATGCCCACCCCTCAACAGTCCCCGGGTTTATCTCAAATTCTGTTTGTCAAAATAGGAAAAGCACCCTTAGTCCTACCGCTTGAAGCGAAATGTTGTAAGTTTATGCTTTGCGTTTCCTCCAGAAATACTCTCCTCGGTGCAGTTTACCACGTCTTACTTTGAAGAGCTCCCTGGAGTTAGCCAGACAAATGGGAAAAGTCTAAGGAACCGAGATTCAAAAGAACTTCAGAGGCGCCTGGGTGGCTCAGTGGGTTAAAGCCTCTGCCTTTGGCTCAGGTCATGATCTCAGGGTCCTGGGGTCGAGTCCTGCATCGGGCTCTCTGCTCAATAGGGAGCCTGCTTCCTCCTCTCTCTCTCTGCCTGCCGCTCTGCCACTTGTGATTTCTGTCTGTCAAATAAATAAATAAAATCTTTATTTAAAAAAAAAAAAAAAGAACTTCAGCCAGTGAGTAACCGGATAAGCCTCGGAGCTGGAACTTGCCTCACCCAGGGCAGAGGGTGGCTCCGAGAGAGAGAGAGAGAGAGAGAGAGACAGAGAGAGAGAGAGAGAGAGAAGAGAAGACTTTTGGAAGACCTTATTTTTCTTAGAGTGTATTTCATTAGGGATGTACTATCTAGCTCTCGTGTAAAATCACTAAGAAGAATTTTCACTGCTTCATCTTGCCACTACGAATGGGTATACATTCGTGCTCATTGTTTTTTTTTTATTTTCCATTCTTACAGATTGTTACTTTCGATGGAAAAGTTTTCAAGGACTTGAAGATTTTGCAATTGCGTAAAATCTTTACAGGGTTCCAAAGTCAAATAAATAAGAGCACGTTTTTCCAGAGAAATCCAGCTTTATCATTCTACCCTTCCCTGATAAAATTGCCATTTTTTTAATGTTTAACCCTCCATGTCTTGTTCATTTTTAAATATAAGCAGGTTATGTGTATATGTACCCACAAGCACGTATGTATGTGTCCCAAATTATCAGACCCTGTCTACTTTGCCCCCCCTGGGTTATCTCACCTAAAAGTACATCTTGGGGAGCACTCCATATTGGCACAGAGAGATGGACCTCAGCACTTTGTACAGCTGCATAATACTCCGTCACACAGGCATGCTCTGGTCTATTCAAGCACTTTCCTAATGATCAACCTTTGGTTTTTTTCCAGTCTTTACCACTGAAATTAGTCCGGTCACGACAAGCCTTGTCCATCTGTCCTTTTGTGTTTTCCTTGTCATCTTTAGTGGGATTCTGTGCAACTGCTGGGTCAGAGAGTAAATGTGCCAGACACGACCAAATTCCCCTCTATATGGATTCTACATTTTTTTGTGTCTGCCCCAGAAATATATAAAGATGCCTCCTTCCCCACAGTTTTACCAATATCATATGCTATGAAGCTTTTAGGTTTTCGCTAATATTTTAGGGCAAAATGGATGCAAGTTTGGGCAGCATTCCATATAATTAAAAGCCATTTTCATTTCCTGTTCAGTGACCTATTTCTCTAGTAGTTTTGTTTAGCAGGGCTGTCCAATATAATTGCAATGGTGGAAACATTCTACACCTGCATTACGTAATTCAGGAGCCACTAATCTCACGTGTTGCCAGATATTTGAAATGTGGCTGGTGCAACCGAGGAACCGAATTTTTTTATTTGATTTCATTTTCATTAATTTTAATTCAAATCACCCCATGTGACAATTGGCAGCTGTATTTGATAACACAGGTATAATGAGGATTTGGGGGCTCGTCTGCCTTCTTAGAAGCTCTTTATATATTAGGAGTTTTAGCTCCCAGAGAAAGAGAAGCAGTCCTGGCATCTGAGACGTAGCCTGCTCCCTGCCCAAAGGTGGCCCAGGGTTGACTGCTAGCCTGGGCTACTGTCCTGTGGGATGGAAACGGTCTCATAAAATACCAGCATAGGAGAAGGCCACTCTGCAGCCGTGATGGAGTGAAACCCCCCACCAAACACAACACTGTTTGAGAGTTTTGTCTATGGGCAGTCAAAAAGAAGCTTACGCACCAGCCACAAAAATGCCATGTCTTCCTATCCTGGCTAACACGAGTAACTACTGCTACTCTAGCAATGGTAGGTTTCACCTTGATTCATTCTCCCATATTAGAGGTAAGGTAAGGTAAGGTTTGTGTATGTAGGGGTGTGTGTGTGTGTGTAACCGTATTTCATATATATATATATATTTACACACACACACATATATATATACCATAAATATATACATATATATATAGTAATAGATTTGTTCCTTTTTTTCCCTGAAAGCATCCAATCCAGAGCAAAACCCCACTTCCTCAAACCCCTTCAAAGTTGCCTCACCACAGCTCGACTCAACCCACTTCCCGCCTCTCACCATGGTGCTCTGTCTTCTCGCAGCGAGGGGATAAGCCTCCCTTATCCATCCACAGATGTGTGCCTCGTGGTCTTTGTCTAGAAGGCACTAACAGTGCCCTGTGACTTAAGCTGCTGGTATTTTCCCCAGCTTGTCATTTTTTGCTTTATGTTATGGAAGGTGTCTTTTGCTATGCGCCCTTGTATGTTGAAGAACTTTTTGAAATTTTTAAATTGCTCTGGATGCCGAATCACAACAAAGGACATTTTTCCCACCCCCAGGCTAGAAAGAAATTCATTCCTATTTAGTATGTGGGTGGTTTTATATGTTACCTTTAGGTCTTTTGAGTCGTTTGGAATATACACGGGTATATGGTATGAAAAAGACATAACTTTTTTCTATATGGTCATTCAATGATCCCAGCACCACTAACAAAAATCCCATTTCTCCTCTCTGATTTGAGCTTCCCCCTTTCATTACATCCTACATTCATGTAGGTCATGAGGTCTATTTCTGTATTTGCTATTATTTTCCGTTAGCCTGTCCATTCATGTACAATATCATATTGTTTTACTGTTGAGGCTTCATAATATGTCATTTCTGGGAGGGCTAGCCTCCGCCTCCGCTTTGTAGTTTGGGGTTTTGGGCTTTTCCTGACTATTCCTGACTTTTTTTTTTTTTTTTTTTTTTTTTTTTTTTTTTTTTTTTTTTTTTTTTTTTTTTTTTTTTTTTTTTGCTTTTCTAGATGAATTTATAATCAAGTTGTCTTGTCTTGCTCTAGCACAAGCTCCAGTGTTAATTCTACTGGGATGCTGCATTAAGTTCTTAAATTAATTAGTGACAGTGACATATTTTTGATGTCGAGGCTTTTTACCCAAGAACGTGGTATGCCTTCCCACCTGCTCAGGTCCTCCTCCATATATTTAGCAGAACTTCATAGTTAACCTCAAATAAATTCTAAGTATGTAGGTTCATGCCTAGGGTTTTGGTTTTTGTTCTCTTACTATCAAAAGCAGTGCCATCTCTTTCATTATATCTCCTAGCTGATTTTTAGTTAGTATGTAGGAAGGTTATTGGTTTTTATATACTAATTTTGTCATCTGGAATTCTATTAAATGTTCTTTGTTTAAAGTAGTTTTTCATCAGTTCTTTGGGTGAGTATGTGTAAAAGCACGTTGCCTACAGAGTTTTGCCTCTTCCTTTCAATCTCTCTCCTTCTAATCACTTTTTCTTGTCCAATTGTATTGGCTAGTACCTCCAACCCCATATTAAATAGTAGTGAGGATAATGGGCATCCTTGTCTTGCTCCTTACTCTACTGGAAAATTCCTAGTGTTACCACATTAACTAAGATGCTGGGTTGTTGTTGTTTTTTAAGATTTTATTTAATTATTTGACAGATAGAGATCACAAGTAGGCAGAGAGGCAGGCAGAGAGAGAGGGGGAAGCAGGCTCCCTGCTGAGCAGAGAGCCCGATGTGGGGCTTGATCCCAGGACCCCGGGATCATGACCCGAGCCGAAGGCAGAGGCTCTAACTCACCGAGCCACCCAGGAGCCCCAAGATGCTGGGTTTTGAGCTAAAGCCTGCATGCACATGCACACACACACACACACACACACACACAGAGCCTAAGACCATATAAAGGAAATTATAATTTAATTTAGTTGCTATTTTATTGAATACTTTTAACCTGAATAAAAGTTAACTTTATTAAATGCCTTTGTGGAGATGATTAGATGATCTTTCTCTTCAGCTCTCTTAATATAAAGCATTATATTATTAAATTTTCCAATGACGACTCCCCCTGGCTTTCTTAGAATAAATCCTGCTTGTTTGTGATTGGTTATTTTTTCATGAGCTGCTATACTGTGTGTTTTCATGTTTTATTCAAGACTTTTGCAATGATATTTATAAATGATGCTGGTGGAGAGTTCTCTATCTGATGCAATCTTGTGTCCTTTCTAGTAGTTTTTCCAAATCTTAGTTCTCCTGGAAGGTATAAAAACAGCACTGTATTAAAGAGAAGACTAAGTCCTGTAGCGATTACAACTAAAAATAGAAAGGGCACAAATCATTTCAGAAGAAAAATAACAGATACCCTATTTCACAGGGAAAGATAATTTATATGCCATTCATGTTTTTGATGAAAATAATCCATTGCTGTTTCATTTCTTAGTGCTGCACAGCCACTATAATTAGAAGCGAGTTCTATACACACCTTTCCTTTCTGCCGAATTGCCAAGCACAACTGCAGTTTCTAAAAATGTTTTTATTCTTTTGCAGAGTAAACAGCAAAAGGTGCTTGAAGGCAGATAATAATGACCGTGTGGGCACAGGAACAAGTCCCTGGCGCTGAGTTTCTTACAGCCTAAAGCCCTGTATCTGGCTTTGGAGAGAGCTAAAAGAACAACCATGTGATCTTCAGAGATGAAACAGTGAAGGAACTTCCGTCTCAAAATCCATAACCCTAGTCTCACCAGTTGAAGCGTAACCAACGAACATTCTGCGAACTTCCTGACCAGTACCCGTCAAAACTGCCAAGGTCACGGAAAACATGGAAAGTCTGAGAAAGTCTTGCAGCCCAGGGCTGCCAAAAGAGAGACGAAGGCTAACTGTAATGTGGTTTACGGGACAAATTCCTGGAACAGAAAAAGGACCTTCGATAAAAACTGAGACAGTATCAATAAATTATGGGCTCCGGTTAATAATAATAACATTGGTTCATTCATTGTGGCAAATAAGCCACACGAATGGAAGATGTTCATCATAGAGGGAAGTGGGTGCGGGGCGTGTGGGGACCCTGTGTACTGTCTTTGCAGTTTTTCCATAAATCTAAAACTATTCTCAAATTGAGGGTATTTTTTAAAAAGTTAAGGAAGCTTGAAATATAATATGGGCACACCTTCCCTCTAGAAGCCACAAAAAGTAGAATTGAGCCAAGAGTGGCATATGAAAGGGTGCCCAGCGTCACTCATCATCAGGGCAATGCAAATCTGAACCACAACGAGGTATCCTGCACACCTGTTAGAACGGCTACTGTCAAAACCACTTTGTCAACAAGTGTTAACAAAGATGCGGGGGGGGGGGGGGGTGGGCGTGGTGCCCTGTTGGTGGGGACGGAGGCTGGTGCAGCCGCGGTGAGAAACAGTATGGAAGCTCCTCAGAAAACTGAAAACAGAACTAACATATGATCCAGTAATCCCACTTCTGGGCATATAGTCCATTATTCAGTCCAAGTTACCGGACCTGCATCACCATTTTTGTCTTCTGAACCTGGAAGTTCATATGTACGCCTCCCAGTGGCTCCTCACTCTTTTTACAGCCAAGTTCCCACTCTGCATGGTCTTCCACATCATCGACTTACTGCTCTGTGAGGGTTTGAATATGATCTCTAATGCAGCCTTGGCTCTCCTAAAGGTACCAACCAAGAAACTGAAGAAATATGAGAAAGAATATCAGACAATGCGCGAGAGTCAGCTGCAGCAGGAAGACCCAATGGATAGATACAAGTTTGTATATTTGTAGGTAACCCCACCTGTTGCATTTTTACTTGGAATCTTCATAAGAAGCTGAGAGAAAGAGGGAAAAAGAAAGAGAGAAAGTGGCTATCGACTACTTTCAAAAATGAGAAAACAAGGAAAGTGGCAAAGGACTGTGTTTTTTTTTTTCATGTTTTAAAGTGTTACTATTTTATTTTTTATTTTGTTGAATACACATTTCTTTCACTGGCAGTCCAGATGAACAAGTATATAAAGGAAATATTTAAATTTTGCTTTTGGCAGATGTCAAGATAAACTGTACAGATTAAAATGCCTCAATTTAACCTGAAGAAATGGTTTTGAATCATACAAATTTTTAAGAAGAAAAACAAAGACTGTCCAAAGGGATTCTCCTAGCTTATAACACATTTCCAGAATAACTCTCAAAAAAAAAAAATTCAAAAATACTCATTGACTACTTTAAAAATAGGTCAATACCATATGGCTTTATGAAATAACTTCTAAAATTTATATTTTTTTATTTAAAAAGGACCCCAAGTTTTAAATAAACTGCTAGCAATATCATTTTCCTCACTTAAAAGTGCAGATCTCTGAGGGTGGGACATACATACTTTTTGAACAAATAATGATTTTTACAAATTTTTAACACACACACACCAAAAAAAAAAAAATCACTTAAAATATTTTTAAGGGGGAGAAGAGTTTTCACCAAAAGTCATCTTTAAATAGACTGCAGTAAATGACACTGTTCCTTTTTTTTTTTTTTTTTTAAAGACCATCAGAATTCTCAGTGAGATGCTGTGGCAGTTTTAAGACATACCACGGTCTCTACCAAGTGACACTGACATTAATCATGTCCGTGGGGATGGCAACTGCCTCGATGGCTCAGTCTGAACAGACACATTACTGGGCTGACTCTCCAAATCAGAGGAAAAAGTACTCTCTTCTCTTACATCAAGAGTTTGTCCAACTGAAGCTGGCTGGTGTGGAATATTATCCACATTCAGGTTGTTATCAAGTGTGGCAATATTACACTCCTTGTCTAGGATACCAAATTCATCTTCTATTGTAACTCCATCTTTAGCCTCAAATGGTTCCAAGGGAGGAGGCAAAAACTCATTTTGTAAACAGTCCTGAGGACCACTATTGTCACATTCTGTATCCTCCTTTACTTCAGAATCCTTATTCTATAAGGATTCTGAATAATGGAAATTAAAACAGGGCTTCAAAGAGATATCTGCCCTCCCATCTTCACTGCAGCATTATTCACAACAGTCAAGGCATGGAAGCAACCTCGGTGTCTGTCAGTGGATGAATGCCTAAGGGAGATGCGTGTGTGTCTACACACACAGTGGAGAATTAAGCAGCCACGAGAAAGAAAGAAATTCCGCCATTGGCATGAACGTGGATGGACCTTGAGGGCAATATGCTGACAGAGAAAGGCAAAATACAGCGTGGTATCACTTGTATGTGGAATCTTAGAAAACTGGACTCAGAAGCAGGACACGGATCGGTGGTTGCAGGGGATGGGCAGTGGGGGAGACCGGTTGAAGGAGGTCAAAAGGTACGAACTTCCGGTTATAAGACAGATAAATCCTGAGGATGTGAAGGGCAGTGTGGTGACTATGGTTAGTAACACGGTGTTGTAGGGGCGCCTGGATGGCTCAGTCGGTTAAGCGCCTGACGCCTGGTTTCAGCTCAGGTCATGATCGCAGGGTCTTGAGACCCAGCCCTGCACTGAGCTCTGTGCTTGGTGCAGGGTCTGCTTTAAGATTCTCTCTCTCTCTCTCCTTCCCCCCCTGCTCCTCCCCCTACTTGCTCTCACATAAATAAATGAAATCTTTAAAAATAATAATAATACTGTGTTGTAGGTTTGAAGGTGCTATAAGACAGTAGATCTTTAAAGTTCTCCTCACACAAAAAAATTGGCAAGTATGTGAGGTGATGGGTGTTAACTAAACTTATTATAGCAATCCCTTCCTAATCTATGCATACATATCAAACATTGTGTTGTACACCTTAAACTAATGCAAAGTTATAGGTTCCACTATATCTGAATGACCCTGGAAAAAAAATGTAAAATTATATTCTGGATTCCTTATCTGTTTTTTGTTTTTTCTTTCAAACGACCGACCAGTGTCAGCCCAAGGAGCAGGGTGATTTGCCTGTGGAAGTCTATTTCGGCTCATATGGGCAGAGAAGAGGGGTGGGGCAAGGAAATGGGGGAGGAGTTTGGAAGAATCAGAGCCCCAAGAGGGACAGACACACTACCTTCCTTTCATGGGCATTTGTGGTCAAAGACCTCTTTTCTTCTCTTCTCTCTGTTTCTTTCCCATCTCTCCTTTCTTTGTTAGTCTGGGGACGCTGGGGGTCAAGCCTACAAAGTAAGACAGAAACAGAAACGCTCTGAGGCCTCTTCAGCTGTGAGTCACGAAGCTGCCGGAGGCTCCCTTCCGGTAGGCCTGTGGTGGCTCCCGCTCAGGCCCACTCCGTTCGTCCCTGGTCCCTGTTTTCCACAGCCCGTCTCAGGAAACAACTCGGTTCCAGCCTCAACCCTGGTGTCTGAGCCGGTATTTTCCCAAAGCCTGAGCTGGTATTGCCCTGTTGTTCCGCTCACCAGACATGGAGATAAAGTCCTCTGGTTTGTTTGTGAGCAAGTGGCCTGGGGTCACCATCCAGAAGATGTAACTGAAACTCCCCCAAGGTGTCTATGAAGAGAAATCAGGCCCAAATCCTCACACTGTCTCCAAGGTCGTGATCTCAGGGTCGTGAGATCAATTCCCCTGCATGGCTCCCCACTCAGTGGAGAGTCTGCTTGAGATTCTCTCTCTCCCTCTCCCTCTGCCCCTCCCGCCACATCTGCCACATGCATGCTCCCTCTTTCTCCCCCTCAAATAAATAGATAGATCTTGGGGCATCTGGGTGGCTCAATCAGTTAAGCATCTGCCTTTGGCTCAATTCATGATCCCAGTGTCCTGGGATTAAGCCCCACCTTGGGCTCCCTGCTCAGCAGGGACAGCCTGCTTCTCCCTCTCCCTCTGCTGCTCCCCAGCTTGAACTCTCTCTCTATGTCAAATAAATAAATAAAATCTTTCAAAAATAAAAATAAAAAAATAAGTCTTCTATAAACAAAAAACAAATATCCAGCCAGGGTTGAAATTTTATTGCCTTGTAAATATTTTTCTTTGCATTACTTACTCATTTATTTTTAAATTTTGGCTTTAATCTGGATCAAAATAAGATCCATACATTTTAACTGGTTGGCATGTCTCCTAAGTCTCTTTAAGTTGTAAAGTTCTCTCTTTCTATCTCTCTGGCAGGGGTGCAACTTTTTTTTTTTTTTTTTTTAATAGGAAACTGGTTTCTCCACTGTCTGGACAGACCGGAATTTTTCCACAGCTGAGATTTTGCTGTCTCTCTTCCCTTGATACTTTTCAACATTGTATTCCACTGCCTCAATAGGCAGCCCCACTTTCCCCTTCCCCCCTCTTTTAAATATGGATGAGGTGAAGGAAAGATCTCAAACCGGTGCTTGAGGACAGCAGACGATATGGGATTTGTTCTCTCTTTGAAAAGGCGACTGTCTCTGGTGTTGGGGGGTGTTTCACTTTCTTGCCCACAGACTCTGCCAGCCTTAGTAGGTGACGCCCTCATTTGGCTGGAGGGTTGGAAGGATGGCAGTAAATTCCAGAACACAAGCAAAACGGCCTATTTATTTTCCAGAGCATTAAATATAAGCACACAGACCTCGAGTTTTAAGCCACCAACATTTATCTACACAAAGTTGTACTTTTCTTTGCAATACCATTTGTTTATTTTAAATGCCCTATCCTGACTCACTCACCCAACCCCGTCCCCCACTTGCCATCAATCCAGCCAGGTGGTGGGGGCAAGAGGAGAAGAAAAGTTAAAATATTTAGTACGTTGCCACATGAGTTCATTTTGGTTACTTGATAGACTCTCAGGGCAAGCAATCTGCAATGTTGATCCTAAAATAACACAATAGGCTCCTTCAAATTCCACACCTCTCTTTTTCCTCTACCCTCCATGCCCCCTCAGTTTCCAAATGGGTTCATTGAAGGGCAACCAAGTAGTATTGTTGAGAAGGAAATACTGAGCTCTTTCCTAGTTTGGGGTGTGGTTCAGACCCGTTGGTTCACACCCTTTAACCATGACTCATAGAATGCTGACCTTGGAAAACTAGGACTGTTGTCCATACACCCTAGAAATCTCATCCCATTATGGGCCTATTATCAGTTCAGTTCTACGAAACTTGAGGGAGTTATTTTTTTGGCTCTCTCTCTTCAAGCAAGGTCTGGCCACTGAGAGCCTGAAGTGGCTTCTGGAAAAGAGCTTTCCCAGAGTCCTTCTCAGAGCCTCTTGTTATGCCCACATCAAAGGAAGCTCAACTAAGTTCTCTCCAAGGACCCCATTCTGGGGGCTTTTTTGCTACCCACAGGAGCTGCTCGTTCTCACCACCTTCCTCAATACATAGGTTCTCCCTTCTCTTCTCACTGGGCTGCACTTGGGTTAGCCAAGGGAAACAAGAGCAGGTCAAGGAACCGGCCCCCATTGTGTTAGTTCTGAAACAAAAGGCATCTCCTGAATTAGAATGCAAGACAAAGGGAGAGAAGTGGATTTCTACCAGGATCTGGCTAGCTCGAAGCTGGCTCTGTGAGGCTTGTGACCTCTACCCCAGCCTGCCATTGTGTTGGGGATTCGTGACCTTTGTGCTCAAGGCCTCCACTCCAGGCAAAGCATACTAACACAGTTAGGACAATGGTGAATGGTGTTTGTTGCTCTGGGATTTTAAAAACCCGGGACCAAGTTTTACCTCTGCCATTTATGACCTTTCCCACTTGGGGCACTGTTTCCTCTCAAATCATCCATGTTCTCACCTGCAGAAGGAAATTGAGATCTATACTGTAAGGGCCTATTTAGCCAGAGTGATGCCATCCAGTTAAACAGGGATTTTGTTGTTTATGCAGTAAACAACATGCAGTTAGGGCAGCAGGGGGCGCTGCTGGCCTGACTGGTCTGCAGGCACAGAAGGATGCTCAGCCACTTACCCTATCCCCATCAGAGCTCAGCCTCCTAGATCCCCAGAGGTTCTTCCCTCTGTCAGGACCCTGGCACTGGGAGGGAACTGGCCATGCTTATGCCTGAGGCCTCCTCTCCCCCAGTCTGCGCCTCTGCCAGGAATCTGTCCCTATGGCCTTGTACACCTCTCCTGTCCCTGCTCCCCTCCCCCCAGGGGACTTACTTAAAAACAAGTCCCAGAAACCAGTCCCAGGTAACAAAGCCCAAATACAAGGGTGGGTCAGGCCAGGCGGAGGTTTTCAATCAGTGGGGGCGCATCCTGTCTCCCTAGCTACAAAGGAGTATGGGCCCTGCCCTTTGGGTGCCTTTTGGGCACCATTTCTGACCAAGGTGATAGACTAGTTCAAATATCTACTATAGGGTAAATTGTAATTCAATTAGTCACTTATGTGTGACCTAGCAGGACTGTGCAGCTTTCTCCGTGTTGCAATCTCATTGGTCACCTGTGCATGGCCAGGCTCAACCACATGGCCTTTGCCCTTAAAAGCTAGTCTGTAAGGCAGAGAGACGTCACCTCTTTGCAAGAGACGGCCCTGGCCGGTCAGTTTGATTCTCGATGCTTGGCGCGAAATAAAGCTTTGCTTGACCTTCGCTTTGTATCAGTCTCGCTCCTTGGACCATGGACCCAACAATACTTTGTATGGTTGTTTCTGGGATAAAAATGAGATGGCAAATCCAGCCCACATCAACAAAACAATATTTTCCTCCTTTCTCCCACCCCCAAGGGGTAATAAAGAAAACTATTTGTGAGCCAATAAGATGAATTAGTCTGCCAAAGCTTTCCCAAGTGTAGTGGAGTTGAAATGAAACAAATAATAGGTTTGTTGAGGGGAGAGGCTGGGCCACAGAACTATAGATCGGCACTCCTGGGTTTATAGGGATTATTAAAATAGGCGATGACAAGAAGGGACTAGAAGCATAAGAACAGGGAGGAAGGTATAGAAAATGAGGCAGGTGAACTTCAAAGGTAAATGTCCTCTGTGTTTGCCATTCTGCCCATCCTAGCTCTGATTCCAGCCCTCGTGTCTACCTTTCTGGAGACGTTCATAACTACACATGAACGAAAAAGAAAAATATGGTGGTTGATGTGTTACTGGCATCTTTATGACAATTTAAGAGAGAGGTTTAAAAGCTTTCAGCTGGTTTTCCTAGGCAAATGAATCATTTATGTAATAAGTGGTAACATCAGACTCTTACAGGGTGAATTGGAGTATCTCTACCGGGTTTTCTCTGGGGAAAACAAGCTAGCTCTTCCACACGATCCAGCCAAACATCTCTGAGAATGAGTCAGGTTGCACCCCTCAGGCAACTACAGGAGAAGGGAGTTAACCTAAATTTATTGCCAGGGAAGTAGGAATATGTTGGGATCAGTTTTACTGAAATGGTTGAAATATGCCATTTAGTTTGTGAAGTCACGTTAGAGCTGATGATTGGTTTTATAAAACATACCTACTCGGCCTATAACCTATTCTCTACTTTTCCTCCACACCAAAAACAAGAACAACATTGTGTGGGACCTAAGCACTTGATGATTCCTACAGCAATATGAAATTGGACTGTTGTAAGGACCCCGCTTTCTGCTTTTTAGTTTAGTTTAGTTTAAGTTTTTATTTAAATTCCTGTTAACATACAGTATAATATTGGTTTCAGGTGTGCAATACAGCAATTGCACACTTCCATATATCATCCACGCTCATCACAACAACCCCATCACCTGTTTCACCCATCCCCCACACCTCCCCTCTGGTCACCATCAGATTGTTCTCTATAGTCAAGAGTCTGTTTCTTGGTTTATCTCTCTCTCTCTCTCTCTCTCTTTTTTCCTCTTTGCTCATTTGTTTTGTTTCGTAAATTCAACATATGCATGAAATCATATGGTATTTGTCTTGCTCTGATGGACTTATTTCACTTAGCATTATGCTCTCTAACTCCATCCATGTCATAGCAAATAGCAAGATTTTGTTCTTTTTTATGGCTGAGTAATATTCCCATGTGCGTGTGTGTGTGTGTGTGTGTGTGTGTGTGTGTGCCACTTCTTCTTCCATTTTTTCCATTCATCACTTGATGGATACCTGGACTGTTTCCATAGTTTGACTATTACAGATGGCCCTGCTATAAACAGCAGAGTGCAGGTATCCCTTTGAATTAATACTTTTGTATCCTTTGAGTAAACACCAGTAGGGCAATTGCTGGATCATAAAGTAGTTTTATTTTTAACTTTTTGAGGAACCCCCACACTGTTCTCCAGAGTGGCTGCACCAATTTGCATTCCCAGCAACAGTGTAAGAGGGTTCCCCTTTCTCCACATCCTCACCAACACCTGTTACCTCCTGTGTTGTTGATTTTAGCCATCCTGACCGGTGTGAGGTGATACCTTAGTGTAGTCTTAATTTGTATTTCCCCGATAATGAGAGACATTGAGCATCTTTTCATGTGTCTGTTGACCTCTGTAGGTGTTCTCTGGAAAAATGTCTATTTATGTCTTCTGCCCATTTTTTAAACTGGATTATTCATTTTGGGGGTGCTGAGTTTGATAAGTTCCTTATGTATTTTGGATACTAACCCTTTGCCAGATATATCATTTGCACTTTTAGCTGAGGACTCTCATGTCCATGAATAACTTGTTGGAGGTCAACAGGTTAGCAAATAGCTTAACCTGGAGCCCAGCTGTAGCCTGCCACTTCCAAAGTCCGTGCCCTTTTTAGTACAACATGCTGCCTGGCTGTGACAACAAATGAACAGAATATGAAAAAGTGCTTAGTAGGCACTCCTGTTCCTTCTTCACAACTTGTAATGCGGCTTGTCATCTTAGTGACTGGTCTCCACCATAATGTAAGGGCCAGAGTTTCTAAGAGCATCTATGCTAGGGCACAGGCAATAAATAGAACACACAGGATTTGG
>PISX010012479.1:25041-60741 GCA_004024625.1 Mellivora capensis | reverse complement strand
GTGGTTCAACATTCGCAAGTCAATCAATGTGATAGAACAAATCAATAAGAGAAGGGAGAAGAACCACATGGTCCTCTCAATTGATGCAGAAAAAGCATTTGACAAAATCCAGCATCTGTTCCTGATTAAAACACTTAAAAATATAGGGATAGGGGCACCTGGGTGGCTCAGTGGGTTAAAGCCTCTGCCTTCGGCTCAGGTCATGATCCCGGGGTCCTGGGATCGAGCCCCGCATTGGGCTCTCTGCTCAGCAGGGAGCCTGCTTCCCTTCCTCTCTCTCTGCCTGCCTCTCTGCCTGCTTGTGATCTCTGTCTGTCAAATAAATAAATAAAATCTTAAAAAAAAAAGTATAGGGATAGAGGGAACATTCCTGAACTTCATAAAATATATCTATGAAAGACCCACAGCAAAACATAATCCTCATTTGGAAGAAGCTCACAGACTTCCCGTTGAGATCAGGAAGACAAGGATGCCCACTCTCACCACTCTTGGTCAACATATTTATTAGAAGTCCTAGCAACAGCAATAAGACAACAAAGAGAAATAAAAGATATCCAAGTTGGCAAGGAAGAAGTCAAACTCTCTCTCTTCACAGATGACATGATACTTTATATGGAAAACCCAAAAGACTCCACCCCCAAACTACTAGAACTCATGCAGCAATTCAGTAACGTGGCAGGATACAAAGTCAATGTACAGAAATCAGTGGCTTTCTTATACACTAGCAATGAAAATTCAGAAAGGGAAATTAGAGAATTGATTCCATTTACTATAGCACCAAGAACCATAAGATACCTGGGAAAAAATTGTCATTTTTGCCTCTGATTTCAAATAAAACATTTTCCATGAAGTTGAACGTTATCGGTACCAAAACTAATCCCATTCTGCATTTTCTTTTCCTACTTTTCCTATAGTAATTACTATTGAATTTTGTGTTTAATATGACTGTACATGGTTTCAGAGTTTTCAACATAAGTATATGTCCATAAAAATATATAGGATTGTTTTTAATATTATAAAACTTTATACAAATGACATAATATTGACATGCCAGACTGCAACTTGCTTTTTTGTTCCTTACTGTGTTTTTACATGTACTTTGATATTTTGTGGATTTCATTCATGTACTTTAACTGTTGTATTACTCCATTATATAAATACAATATAAATACAATATAAATATAAATACAAAATAAATACAAAAAATATATAAATACAAATAAATAAAAATAATGTATATAATCATTGTCTTACTAATGCACATTTGCATTATTTTTAACTTTTTACCACTCTACAAGCAATATTACAATAAACATTCTTCTCCTAGTGAATATAAATATTTCTCTAGTAGATAAACTTCAAAATGGAAATTGCATCATTGGTCATATATATCATCAGCTTTACCAGATACTGCCTAGCACTCAAAGTAGATAGTCACTGAAATTCTGACAAATAGTAATGAGAGTTCTAATTGCTTCATTTCATTGCCAACATTGACTCATTTTAGAAGTTTTGTCAATCTGATGTCTTTGAAGTGGTTTCTCCATTTTATATTTCTCACATTACTATTACTAAGGTTGAACAGATTTTTGCATTTTTATTGGTATTGGTTTCCTGTTCTGAAGGAATTCTATTTGTATTTTTTTACTACACTGCATTTGAATTTTAACATTTATATGGGTTCTTTATATGTTGTGGATATATACTTTACACTATCATGTGTTGAAATCTTTACCAGTCATCCATTCCGGATTAAAATGCTTCAAAGTATAGGATAGAGGGGACATTCCTCAACTCATAAAGTCTAAGTATGAAAAACCCACAGCAAATATCATCCTCAATGGGAAAAAGCTCACAGCCTTCCTGTTGAGATCAGGAACATGACAAGGATGCCCACTCTCCCCACTCTTGTTCAACATAGTATTAGAAGTCCTAGGGCGCCTGGGTGGCTCATTTGGTTGGGCAACTGCCTTTGGCTCAGGTCATGATCCCGGAGTCCCAGGATTGAGTCCCGCATTGGGCTCCCAGCTCCATGGGGAGCCTGCTTCTCCCTCTGACCTCCCCTCTCATGCTGTCTCGCTCTGTCTCTCTCTCTCTCAAATGAACGGATAAAATCTTTTTTTTTTAAATTTATTTATTTGTCAGAGAGAGAGAGAGAGAGAGAGAGAGTGAGAACAGGCAGACAGAGTGGCAGGCAGAGGCAGAGGGAGAAGCAGGCTCCCTGCTGAGCAAGGAGCCCGATGTGGGACTCGATCCCAGGACGCTGGGACCATGACCTGAGCCGAAGGCAGCTGCCCAACCAACTGAGCCACCCAGGCGTCCCAAATGGATAAAATCTTAAAAAAAAAAAAATTAAAAAAAGAAGTCCTAGCAACAGCAATCAGACAACAAAGAGAAATAAAATGTATTCAAATTGGCAATGAAGAAGTCAAACTCTCTCTCTTCACAGATGACATGATAATTTATGTGGAAAACCCAAAAGACTCCACCCCCAAACTACTAGAACTCATAGAGCAATTCAGTAATGTGGCAGGATATAAAGTCAATGTCCAGAAATCAGTTGCTTTCTTATACACTAACAGTGAATATACAGAAAGGGAAATTACAGAATCAATTCCATTTACTATAGTACCAAGAACCATAAGATACCTGGGAATAAACCTAACCAAGAGGTAAAGGATATGTAATCAAGGACCTACAGAACACTCATGAAAGAAATTGAAGAAGACACAAAAAGATGGAAGACCATTCCATGCTAATGGATCAGAAAAATAAACATTGTTAAAATGTCTATACTGTCTAGAGCAATCTATACTTTCAATGCCATTCCGATCAAAATTCCACTGAAATTTTTCAAAGAGCTGGAGCAAACAATTCTAAAATTTGTATGGAATCAGAAGAGACCCCGAATTGCTAAGGAAATGTTGAAAAAGAAAAAAAAAAACCTGGGGCATCACGTTGCCTGATTTCAAGCTTTACTACAAAGCTGTGATCACCAAGATAGTATGGTACTGGCACAAAAACATATGCATAGACCAGTGGAACAGAGTAGAGAGCCCAGATATGTACCCTCAACTCTATGGTCAAATAATCTTCGACAAAGCAGGAAAAAATATACAGTGGAAAAAAGACAGTCTCTTCAATAAATGGTGCTGGGAAAATTGGACAACTATATGTAGAAGAATGAAATTCGACCATTCTCTTATACCATACACAAAGATAAACTCGAAATGGATAAAAGACCTCAATGTGAGGCAGGAATCCACCAGAATCATAGAGGAGATCATAGGCAGTAACCTCTTTGATATCAGCCACAGCAACTTCTTTCAAGATATGTCTCCAAAGGCAAAGGAAACAAAAGTGAAAATGAACTTTTGGGACTTCATCAAGATCATTCTGTGTGATGATCAACAAAACAAAGAGGCAACACACAGAATGGGAGAAGATATTCGCAAATGACAGTACAGACAAAAGGCTGATATTCAGGATCTATAAAGAACTTCTCAAACTTGACACACACAAAACAGATAATCATGTCAAAAAATGGGCAGAAGACATGAACAGACACTTCTCCAATGAAGACATACAAATGGATATCAGACACATGAAAGAATATTCATCATCACTAGCCATCAGGGAGATTCAAATCAAAACCACATTGAGATACCACCTTACACCAGTTAGAATGGGCAAAATTAACAAGACAGTAAACAATGTGTGTTGGAGAGGATGTGGAGAAAGGAGAACCCTCTTACACTGTTGGTAGGAATGCAAGTTGGTGCAGCCACTTTGGAAAACAGTGTGGAGATTCCTTAAGAAATTAAAAATAGAGCTTCCCTATGACCCTGCAATTTCACTACTGGGTAATCTGTAACTTCTTAAAAAATTCTGTGGTTTTTATTTATTTTTTTAAGTTTTTATTTAAATTCCATTTCACATGCAGTGTAATATTAGTTTTAGGCATACAATATAGTGATTCAGCACTTGTATTTTCCAAAGAAACAGCCACAATGTACGTCTTGTTTAACATGCTCTTTTAGGACTTTGTTACTCCCTCAATTGAGGCATGGAATCAATGTCACTTGCACTTAAAACTGGGAGGGACTTCGTGACTGCCTTGACATGAGATTTGGCAGAAGTGATATTATTTGACTTCAAAAAACAAGTTTCAAAGATATCATTCATTTCTGCCAGGTTATCTTGGGATGCTTTCTCCTGGAATACAGCCATCATATTGTAAAGAAATACAAGCAGAGTTTAGAGAGGCTCACGAGGTGAAGAACCAAGATCCCTGGCCCCCAGCCCTGATTAACCTCCCAGTGACAACTATTACCAACTTGCCAGCCATATGAGTAAGCCATCTTGAAAGTGGATCCTTCACATTTTCTGCAGCTTTATTCAGGCATAATTGACAGTAAAAAATGTGTATATTTAAGGTGTATAGTGTGATGTTCAAAGTATGTATACGTTGTGAAGTGATTGCCACAATCAAGCTAATTAACTTCTCCATCACCGTCAGAGATGTTTGCATTCCCATGTTCATTGTAGCATTATTCACAACAGTCCAGTTATGTGAAAAACCCAAGTGCCCATTGGTGGATGAATGGATAAAGAAAATACAATATATGTGATGTGTGTGTAATATACATAAATGGAAAATATATGTACACACACATGCATACATACAAAGTGGGATATTCAGTCTTAAGGAAGGAAATCCTGATATTTCTGACAACATGGGTGGACCTAGAATACATTATGTTAAATGAAATAAGCCAGACACAGAAAGACAAATACTGCATAATCTCACTCATTTGTGATCTAAAAAAGTCAGACTCAGTGTGCCTGGGTGCCTCAGTCAGTTAAGTGTCAGACTTTTGATTTTGGCTCAGATCATGATCTCTGGTCATGAGAATGAGCCCTGTGTTGGGCTCTGCACTGGGTGTGGAGACTGCTGAAGATTCTTTCTCTCCCTCTTCCTCTGCCCATCCCCACCCCACTCCTGTTCTCTCTCTCTCTCTCTCTGACCCTACCCCTGAATAAAACAAAAATGAATAAGGTCAAACTCATAATACCAGAGAGTAGAATAGTAGCTTTCAAGAACTGGCAGCTAGGGATAGGGGAGATATTGATCAAAATGGTACAGAATTTTAGTTTTGCAGAGTGAATAAATTTTACAGATCTAATATACAGCATGGTGACTAGGTAATAATACTGGATTATAAACTTGAAATTTACTAAGAGGGTTGATTGTATTCTCACCATACACAATGCAAAATCAAAAGTGGGTCCTTTACTTTTGGTCATGGGACACCAGATGTACAGAAGAGAGAATACATCCCCACCAAGGCTTACAATAAATTATGGGTTTGTGAGTGTAATAAACCATTAAGTTTTGGGGATATTTTGTTAAGCAGTAAAAAATACATGACATAATCAAGTGTATCATTCTTTTCCTTCACTGTTTGTACATGTGCATTCTTAGTTATTTCCTACATCAAAACCATAAAGGTATGGATCTATTTTTTAGTCTATAAGTTTTAAAGTTCTGCTGTTATCTTTGGTTTATCTATCTATGATAGTATAAATTGGACCCCCACTTCATATAATAATATATATAGTCAAGTGGGGCTCTAATTTTGTTTAATTATATGAAGAGTGTTTCTAACACAATTTATTGGCATCTATCTATATATTTTAATGCTAACTCTATCCTATATATATTCCTATATACTTGTGAGTCTATTTCTGAGTTCCTTATATTTTTCTCCGGTTGGTTTGTTTATTTCTATGCCACTGTCACATTGTCTTATTTGATGTAGCTTTAGAGTCAGTATTCACATCTTTCAGAACATATTTTCCTATTTGGTCTTTTTATTTATAATTGTCATGACAGTTTTTGGCCTTTGTTCTTTAGTATAAATTTTAATATTAGCTTGTCAAGTCCTATAAAATACTTTTTTGATATTATTTGTAGGTTATTTTATAAATTAAATTGTTATAAATTACATAAATAAGAAATTAAAATGGCAAATGGATAGACATATAGGTTTATAGAATAGAATACAGAATTCAGATGTATTCACAAATGTGTAAAATTACATGTTTTAATTATTGTTGGTATTAAGGAGCACATGTGTCATTTTTGGAATGATTCATGTGCAATAAAATATACCAATTTTAAGGGTGCAGTAACACACACATTAGTTAGGATGTTACCTTCATCTCAGAAAGTTTCCTCATGCCTCCTTCTAAACAATTCTTTCCCACCCAAAGGGTGGAAAACTGTTCTTGTATCTGTCACCACAGAGTAGATCATTTTCTCCTAATCTTCATGTAAAGGAAATAATTAAATATGTATTTATTTGAATCCAGTTTTTTTGGTTATTATAGTGTCTGTGAGACTCATCCATGTTGCTGCAGATGACAGTGCATTTTTCATTTAATTACTGAGAAGTAATGCATGCCATAAATATACTATAGTTCACCCATTCTCTTGTTGATGGGCATTTGGAATTTTTTCCAATTTTTGACTATTATAAGTTACTAAGAATATTCTTGTACAATTTTTAAAAAATATTTTATTTATTTATTTGAGAGAGAGACAGTGAGAGAGAGCACGAGGGAGGAGAAGGTCAGAGGGAGAAGCAGACTCCTCGTGGAGTTGGGGCCCGATGTGGGACTCAATCCCGGGACTCCAGGATCATGACCTGAGCTGAAGGCAGTGGCTTAACCAACTGAGCCACCCAGGTGCCCTTCTTGTACAATTTTTTTAAGAGAGAGTGAGAAAGAGTGAGAGGGAGAGGGAGAGAAAGGATCTTAAGCAGGCTTTACACTCAGCATGGAGCCCAACACAGGACTTGATCTTATGATCCTGAGATCATGTCCTGAGCCAAAATCAAGAGTTGGATGCTTAACCAACTGAGCCATCCACCTGCCTCTCTTGTACAATTCTTTACGTGGAAGTGTTTTCATTTATCTTGAGTAAATACATGGAGTGAAATTGCTGGATCACAGGGTAGGTGTTAATTTCAATTTTTAAAAAACTGCTAAACTGTTTTCCAGGATGGTTTTAGTATTTAAATTCCTAACAGCAGTGCATTAGAGTTTTAGTTGCTCCATATCCTCACTAACACTTGTGTTGTTAATCTTAATTTTTACTACTCTAGTGATATGTGGTGGTATCTAATTATGGTTTTAATTTTTATTTTTCTTACTAGTTATGTCAATGTCTTTTCATGTGATTATTCACTGTTCAGAGATCTTGTTATATTAAGTGTCTCTTCCACTGTTTATCCATTTTTGAACTTTGGGTTGTTTGTCTTCTTCCTAAATTGTAGGATCCTTAAAAATATATTATGGATATCATTTATGACAATGATTTTACATTTCTTGATGGTGTCTTTCAAAGAACAAATACTATACAGTTGATGAAACCAATTTATCATTTTTTCCTTTATGAACTTCGGCATGCTATGTAGGGGAGTTTTTTTTTTTAATAGATTTTATTTTTTTAGAGCAATTTTAAGTTCACAGCAAAATTGAAAGTCAGGTACACAGAGTTCCTATGTAACCTATGCCCCCATACAGGTATAGGCTCCCCTATTATTAATATCCCCCACCAGAGTGGTACAGTTGATACAATTGTTGAACCTACATGGACACATCATAATCTTACAAAGTCCATGGTTTACATTGGGGTTCACTCATGGTGTTGTACATTCTTTGGGTTTGGACAAATGTATCATGACATGTATTCATCATTGTCATGTCATACAGAGTAGTCTCCCTGAATCTAAGGAATCATTGCCTCCTCCAATATTTTGAATATTTTTTCTTCTATTAAATTAAAGTACTAGTATTTATATTTAGGCTTGTGATCCATTTCAACTTTATTGGGTATGTACTGAAGCAAGAGTCAAGGTTCATATTTGTTCCAAGTGAATATGCAGGTTTTCCAGCACAATTGAAAAGATTCTCCTTTCAGATTGAATTACCTTGGTGCCTTTTGCAAAAACAAAACAAAAAAAACAAAACAAAACAAATAAAACCAATTGAGTATATGTGTGAATATATTCCTGGACTCTGTGTGCCAGTCTGAAGATCCTTATGTCACTATCACACTTTCTTGATTCTTGTACCTCTATGATGAGTCTTGATGAAAGATAGTGTCAGTCTTCCAGCTTTGTTCTTCTTAAAAATTATTTTGGCTAGTCTAGGTCCTTTGTATTTTCATGTAGATTTAAAATCAGCTTGGCAATATCTTCTCTGACCTAAAATCTGAAACCAAATATTTCATACATTTGTCTAGTTTTTTTTTGTCGTTTGTTTGTTTGATTATAGTGAGAGTAAAACCTCTGTGCCATTTCCAAAATGAAGTTTTTAAGGGTTAAATTTATTTGTCAACTCGGATAGGCTGTGATGCCCAGCTGTTTGGTGTCACATTCATTTAGATATTGCTCTGAAGGTATTTTGAAGATGTGACTAACACCTAGAGTCTGTTGACTTTAGTAAAGGAGATTGCCCTCAATAACATATGTGGGCCTTATTCAGTTAGTTGAATGCTTTAAAAGCAAAAACTGCAATTTCCTGAAGGAGAAATTCTGCCTTAGGATTAAATTGTACACCTGAAACTAGCATTACACTGTATGTTTGCTAACTGAGATTGAAATAAAAACAACAAAAAAAGGAAAAAAATATTTTCATGTAGAAATAGTTCTGAATTCTACTCCACCAGTCTGTCTTATAGATTTCAGACTTTAGAACCTTAACTGATACAGAAGGGAAAAAGATGTCTTTTTTTTTTTTTTAGTCAAACACATCTCATAGTGAATTTTTACATTGACTTACTATTAAGTGTGGTATCAATCTGAGAAGAAAGGGAATTATAATCTTTTATAAAGGAGAAAAGTAAGAAAACTTCATGGAAACTTCCCAGAAAGGACAGTTCCTTAGGTTGGGAAGCTGAGGTTGGAATGACTGGGAACATGCATCCTATCAGCAGTGTACCTCTTCTAAGCATTTCACACAACTAATTGTGCCTCATTTTTAATGCACCAATACCACCTCTGAGAGAGTCCCTGGTACTTCACACACAGATGTCCTCAAAGAACTCACAGTTTAGTGAGACAGTCACATAAACAGCACAAATTGAATGCTATGACAGGGCCACATCAAGGTTACTGTGAGAACACTTTTGGAGGCATGGACTGTCCTTTAATCAAGCATATGAAGTGTATTACCAGTGACGGGAGATATTCAAGACAGCAGGGAGCTGAGAAAATAGTGGGAAACCTCAACTTATACCCTGCCCATGCCTGACAGGACCAGGCCTTGTATATGCCACAGAGCTCTCTGGAGGGCAAGCCATGTGTTAGGGAGCCTTCTACATCCTTGCTTCCCCAGTGTAGAGTTTCCTTGACTATGACGTGTTGCACAGGGAAAATGTCCCATGGGATTTATTTCCTTGGAGAAATACCTCTTGCTTATGTATAGATACACACAAAAGCGCATACTTACAGATATATGCAGAACTGATCTTGCCACAGCCAGGAAATTCTACTGAGAAAAATCTCATGATTAGAATCTCAGCATCTGCATCTTACCCTGGCAGCCATTCCCCATGGGTGAATAACTGGGCTTTGGAGTATATATCCCTGTGTTTCAAGGATGCAGTATATACTCTGAAAGCTGTGCTGGTGCATGAATTATTATTCACAGGAAGTGGAAACTCAAGACAGGTGTTGTGTTCCTAAGATCTTTGAATCAATTTCAAATTTATCATCCTTAATGCTAAGATGATACCTATCCTCAACAAAAATTTTACAAGAAGAAGTAGGTTTTCACTGGCCCTCTTGTGACACAGTTTCTGAATTTCTCATTTTTTGAATTAGTGAGAAGTGGCAATGAGGAGCCTAAAGGATATCTATTACTTCCAGGTCCAGATTTGTGAGGGGTGTGAGAAAGTAAATAGCCATCATGTAAGTGGACTGTAGGGGAATAATGTGACTTTCTGGGGGAAAATAGAGCAAGAAGACATAGCATTTGAAGATACATGTATGCCTGCGAAACTATTACCATTACTTAGGTATACAGGCAAACTCATGGCATTGTAAGCATTAAATACCTACAGCTTTTTGCATCAGTCTTCTCTCAACAAAGTGGTTAAAAAAAAAAAACAAACAAAAAACAAGACATAGGTAACAGTTACTGAGAGGATTGAAGATATCAGGGATTTTGTTGATGATGGACCATGATTTCCAGAGGGCTTGGTGAAAGGAAGTTGAGGATGAGTGAAAGATGGAGTCAGATTAGAGGACTGGAAGAGCCACAGAGAGGGGATGACATGAAAGATTTTGCCATTTACCCAGATTCTCAGGCCAAGTCTTGTTAACATCCTCTCTAGCAGCAAAGAGGGAAATCCTACCTCTTTTTACTTCCACTGCTACTAACTACTCTAAGTTTTGCCTCCCCCCCTCCCCTTGGCTGGACTTATAACTGGCCTCTCTTCTGCTCTTGCTTCCCTCTTTGTTTTTCTCCACATATCAACCAAAGTCGTGTTTTAGGAAGCATATTCAGATGGCATCATTCTCTTGCTCAGAAGCCTCTGGGGGTATCTCATCATATTTAGAACAAATGCAAACCCTTACCAAGACAGACTTGTACAGACTTCATAGCACTTACCCTTCTTAGCCTTATTTCTTACTGTTCTATTCATGTTGTACTACAGGTAGCCACACCAGACACTGTGCATGTTCCTGTCTTAGGGGCTTTGCTTTTCCTATTCCCTTTACTTGGAATGCTTTCCTCTAGATATTCATGTGGCTCATTCCCTCATTTCTTTAAAATTGTTCAAATGCCATCTTACCTGAGAGGCCATCCATGGCAATCCTGCCTAAAAAACACCTTCTTAGCATTCTCTGTCTCTTTGTCCTGCTTTTCCTTCATAGTACTTTACATAATACTATGTATATATTTGCCTACTACCCTGATTCTCCCTCTACAGCATGAATGTTCTTATGCAGAGATTGACCATTGCTAAATGAATTCTCTTGAAATAAATATTTCTTGAATAAAAGAATGAATGATTGAATGAAATGAATTTACATTTTGTAATGTTTCTTAAAATTTATATTTTAATTCCATTTGCTGCTTCTCTCATGTCAGGGAGCTCTCTGTGGAGTCATTTCTTTGCTTGAGAGACTATTTTTTCTTTTCTTTCTTTCTTCTCCTTTTTTTTTTAACTGTGATTCAAGTCTATCTATGATTTGACATCACCCTATACCTATATCAGCCAACCAGAAGCTACTGCTCCCAAATTTGTCTTTTTTTTTTTTTTTGCCACTAGAAATTTGTGTATCTGTGTCCCTACTTGTCCCTTCTGAGAGCTGTGTAGAGCTTGAAACCTGTCCCACAAAACTTGTCACTTGGTCATGTACTTTCCCTTATATTTTACAGATAAAACCTAGGTAATAGGGAGATTACTGGATACCTCAGGAAAATCTTAAGGTGAAGAATGTCACATGCCTCTCAGCTCTAGTGCCCAAGATTTGTCTCTCCAGTAGGATTTTTAACTAAATGGAGAATAATATTTTTTCATATGATAGGTTTTTCTAGAGTCAAAATCATCTGCTTTCTATTTATATTTTAGAGACTTTCTCCATTTTGGTCAATATCCGGGTGCCTATTATTCAGGGGAGGAATAAAAGGACTGCAAGGTGTGTCTAACTTTGGGCCTTAGAGAACTGCCAAGAACCCTAATGTTTTTTCCCTTAGTTATTGGAAAAATTTACCATAAGCCTCATTTTCCTAGAAAAACTGAATTAGTTAATCAGGTCTTACTGTAATTTTCCCCTCCTTTAAATCTGCAAGGATTCTATATTCTTAGCTATCATTCCTTATTATGATAATCTGTATATGAAAGTATAGATCCCACCATGACCCCATTCTGGTGGGGAAGATTTCTATCCATTATGGGGGTAACAAATATTTTAATTAAGACCTATTTTCAGTCAGGTATCATATTTTAACAAAGCTGTCATCCAGTAACATGAAACAAATGTCAATGTAGAATTAATTTGTTTTATAATTAATGTTAAATCTTTGGTGTCAAATCGGTATAATAATTTAATGGTAATAATTAGATTTTATTGTAATTAGCTTAAAATGAAGAATACATTCAGAGCCGTGCAGAGTAATGCTGGAGTTGATTTTTTATGTACGTATTATCTATAGCAGAAGACTACCATAAAGATGTCAGTTCTGACCAAAATAGCCTATAAATTTAATGCTGATTCAAAACAAATTAGAAGCTTAAAAGTATTGACAAATTGATTCTTTCTTTCATCTGGAAGAAAAAATGACAAATTAATGGCCAGGAAATTTGGGAGGAAAAACTGGGGGGATATTCTCTATTAGATATCAAAGTATGCTATGATGTGCATATAATGGGATTAATGTATGGCAAAAGAATAGGTAGATAAATGAAGCAGAAGAGAAAATTCATAAACAGAGTCTAGTTTATGTTAATGTTTTATATGTGAAAGAATCAGCACTTTTAATCAGTGAGAAAATCTTGATTATTTAGTCAATGATCTTGAAACAATTGCATTGAATTATCAATAAATTTAAGGAAGTCCAGCTGGATTAAAGATAAAAATGGGCTTTTTGAAAAATCTCATGTATTATTAGAAGAAATTTTTCTCCTAATCTTTTAGTGGAAAGATTGGCAGCATGGCCAGAAACTACAAAGGAAAACAACACAAATTTGACTTCATAGAGTCTAGAATTTCTGTATGAAAAATTATGACGTTCATCCATTATTTCAGTTAGCAAAATTTATTGTGTAGCTACTACATGCAAGGCACAAATGTGGACAATATATCTATAGTTAATACAAATGCAACAAGATAACATTTTGAATATATAAAGAATTTTTATATACCAATTGAAAAAAGATGAATAACCTGAGAGAAAATGGGAGAAATACATGTAATTTATCAAAATTCCAAAAGCCAACAAACAAATGAAAGAAGCTCTATAATCAAAGATGTAATTTAAAATAACAATGAGATACAGCTTTTCACTTACTATATTAATAAAGATTTAAAAGCTTGATAGTAAGTAAGGGTATAAGCAAATAGGCATCTTGACTTCTCTTGTGGAAATATAAATCATATAATTTTTGGAGGGCAATTTGGCAATATGTAATAGTGCTTAAACTGTGCATAACTTTTCACCAGCAATTCTGTTTCTAGAAATGAATCCTAAAGAAATAACTGCACAAGTGTGCAGGGACTCTTATGCAAAAAATTTTCATTTGTAGCAATGCTTATATTAAAAGTGAAAAAGTCACCTAAACATCAATCCATAGGGTTTAATAAATTGGTTAAATAAATTATGTTATATCCATGCAAGGAAATTCTGTAAAACTGTCCAAAAATTAGGTAATTATTTATATAACTACATGGAAACAAGCCCACCATATGTTATACTGAGAATCAATTTTACAGTATTTAAAGAATGACTCTATTTTTAAAGTATATATGCATAGGTATAAAAATCCACATGTACAATATAATACATAGAAGTAGCATAAAAATGTTAATAACAATTATCTAGGAGATATGGGATTTCAGATACTGAGATTCGGAAAGCTGACTAGGACAATCCTATGGATCTTGATATCTTAAAACATGGTCAGTTTGTTATAGGGAGAAAAGCTTTTAGCTGGAGAAGACTGATCAGTTCACCAACAATAGCACTTATATGGTATTTAAGAAATGTGTTTGACATGAAAAAATGTTCATCATCATTAGCCATCAGGGAGATTCAAATCAAAACCACATTGAGATACCACCTTACACCAGTTAGAATGGCCAAAATAAAGACAAGTAAACAAGACAGTAAACAACAAGTGTTGGAGAGGATGTGGGTTAAGAAGAACCTTCTTATACTGTTGGTGGGAATGCAAGTTGGTACAGCCACTTTGGAAAACAGTGTGGAGATTCCTTAAGAAATTAAAAATAGAGCTACCCTATGACCCTGCAATTGCACTGCTGGGTATTTACCCCAAAGATACTGATGTAGTGAAAAGAAGGGCCGTCTGTACCCCAATGTTAATAGCAGCAATGGCCACAGTCACAAAGCTGTAGAAAGAGCCAAGATGCCCTTCAATCGATGAATGGATAAAGAAGATATGGTCCATATATACAATGGAATATTAAGACTCCATCAGAAAGGATGAATATCTAACTTTTGTATCAACATGGATAGGACTGGAGAGGAGATTATGCTGAGTGAAATAAGTCAAGCAGAAAGGGTTAATTATCATATAGTTTCACTTACTTGTGGAGCATAAGGAATAATGCAGAAGACATTGGGAGAAGGAGAGGAGAGGAGAAGGGAGTTGGGAGAAATGGGAGGGGGAGACAAACCATGAGAGACTGTGGACTCTGAAAAAAAAAATGAGGGTTTTGGAGGGGTGGGGGTGGGGGATTGGGTGAGCCTGGTGATGGGTATTAAGGAGGGCATGTATTGCATGGAGCACTGGGTGTGATGCATAAACAATGAATCTTGGAACACTGAAAAAATAAAGTTAAAAAAAGAGAAAGAAATGTGTTTGAGGGCATCCTAAAAATTCATAATAAAAAGACTTACAACATTGGCTTCTGAGTTTAGCTCATTGCCTATTTTTGGCCATCCCACCCCCAAAGTACTTTCTTCTTTCACAGAATGGACCAGAGGTAGGTGACATTTCCCTAAATGAACTGATAGCCTAGTGGCTCTGTTAGATACGTTTGTTCAGGTCCGTCCTGAAATCCCCACTGCTGGTATCACTTCATTCTTTGGCCCCCCCAATTATTTATTTATTTATTTATTTATTTATTTATTTATTTATTTATCTATTATTGTGTTACATTAGTCACCATATAGTACATCATAATTTTTGGGGTAGTGTTCCATGATTCATTGTTTGCATATAATATCCAGTCCCCCATTCTTTAAAAAATGAAGAGTTGCCTTAAAAACACTGGACAGAGGCAGGCCAGTCCTTTTGGCCTATAGCAAAGAGGACAATATATCTAAACATAATTTTCCTAAGGGATGGGTTAGTTTCACTCCTGGGTAGAGTCGACAGAGTTTTGGTTCTTGAACCGATGCTACCAACCCCACTTATCATAATTCCTCTGGGCTCAGAAATCCTCTTGTCTTTCTTCTCTTATTGGATTACATAAAGTTCACCTGACTTCCTGTGACAAGCAGATCCTATCATGCTAGTTTGTTATGGTCTAAGATACAGGCCTGGCATTATTTTTTGGAACTCACATAGGTAAGAGTACAAATGTGTCAACCCAGAGATATGATTATACATAGGCTCTGTTATTTTGGTGTTCTCCCCATATCCTGTGGAAATGAGAAGTTAAGCCATTCCACAGGTAACTCAGTGTGCTATACGGAATGGGAAGATCAAACAGAGGAAGACAAAGGAGAGTTACCTCCCATTAGAGAGGCATAGGATGCTTAAAGGAACAGGTAGCATAGGGAATGTGTAAGATTTCAATGAACAGGAGTGATAAGGAAAATGTAAAAAAATGTCCTGGATTTCTTCTTCTTATAGAGCCCAGGTGACCTCTAGGATGCAAGGTCTGCATGCTTGGGGTACTTGAAGGTATCTGAAAATGTATGATTGTTCTGTAAATTCTTATTTAAGCAGAGAAACATGACAGGGGGATAAACAGAACCAGAGAAGTGTATATTACTGGGGTCTAAAAGATAAGGTATATAATGCCAAGAATAATAAGGAAAGAGAATGCTGTAGGACTTTCAAGGACCTTCAACAGAAATCAGAAACAACAGGTTCCCTGCCTGAGAAGTCTGAGATTCTGACTGAATCTTGTCACACACGCATAAAATATTTTTTTCTCAAACAATGACCTCTTTCTAGAATATCTTTCACTGTCTCTGTTTGTATCCTGTCCATTCTTCAGGGTTCAAAATGTGTCTTTTATGGTGTCTTAATTGATAACCCACAGTAGTGGTGTGTTCATTCTATGAGCTTCTGTGGCTTATAATACCTCTTTTATGTACAGAATCAATTGTGTACTTCCTTGTTGCTTCTTTTGATTATATATTCTCCATGTCCCCTAAAGAATGTAAGATCTGTGTTCCTATCACTTAGCTAGCACCATGCTGGAAACATATTAACTATGCAATTTGTTGAGTAAATGATGAATTTCAGATAGATTTTTGTTTAGATTAGTGGATGTATTACTACCTCCTTAGGGGTGTTTTGGAAATTTGTGGGGAACACTTTTGGTTATAATGATTAGGGGGAATGACTGACATTTAGTGGACATAAACTAGGTATGCTGGATATCCTGTAATATATGGTATACTCCTGTATAATGAATGATGCCATGTCTCATATGATTTTTGAATGACCCACCAAATATTCAAGTAGGTGAAAAAGATTTTCATAATTATTTGAGTCTAGAAGCAAACAAAAAGAGAGAGAGAGAGAGTGTGTGTGTGTGTGTGTGTGTGTATACACAAAGTTTATACTTGTACCATTTTACTGTATACTGAATTTTGCAGGAATACAAGCACTAGGTAAATTGAGAGATAATTAAAAATGAAAAGGGAGAGATCACAACTAACACCAAGGAAGTAGAAACAATCATCAGAAGTTATTATCAACAGTTATATGCCAATAAGTTAAGCAACCTAGATGAAATGGATGCATTCCTGGAAAACTATAGACTCCCAAAATTGAAACAGGAAGAAATTGACAACCTGAATAGACCAATATCTAGTAACGAAATTGAAGCAGTGATCAAAAACCTCACAAAAAATAAGAGCCCAGGACCTGATGGATTCCCTGGGGAATTCTACCAAACTTTCAAAGAAGAAATAACACCAGTTCTCCTGAAGCTGTTTCAAAAAATTGAAGCAGAAGGAAAACTTTCAGACTCTTTTTATGAAGCCAGCATTACCCTGATCCCCAAACCAGGCAAAGACCACACCAAAAAGGAGAATTTCAGACCAATATCACTGATGAATATGGATGCTAAGATTCTCAACAAGATCCTAGCAAACAGGATCCAACAGCACATTAAAAAGATCATCCACCATGACAAGGTGGGATTCATTCCTGGGTTACAAGGATGGTTCAATATTTGCAAATCAATCAATGTGATAGAACAAATCAATAGGAGAAGAGAGAAGAACCACATGGTCCTTTCAATTGATGCAGAAAAAACATTTGACAAAATCCAGCATCTGTTCCTGATTAAAATGCTTCAAAGTATAGGGATAGGAGGAAAATTTCTGAACTTCATAAAATCTATCTATGAAAGACCCACAACAAACATAATCCTCAATGGGAATAAGCTCACAGCCTTCCCGTTGAGATCAGGAAAACGACAAGGATGCCCACTCTCCCCACTCTTGTTCAACATAGTATTAGAAGTCCTAGCAACAGCAATCAGACAACAAAGAGAAATAAAAGGTATCCAAAGTGGCAATGAAGAAGTCAAACTCTCTTTCTTCACAGATGACATGATAATTTATGTGGAAAACCCAAAAGAATCCACCCCCAAACTACTAGAACTCATACAGCAATTCAGTAACGTGACAGGATACAAAGTCAATGTACATAAATCAGTGGTTTTCTTATACACTAACAATGAAAATTCAGAAAGGGAAATTAGAGAATCGATTCCATTTACTATAGCACCAAGAACCATAAGATACCTGGAAATAAACCTAACCAAAGAGGTAAAGGATCTGTACTCGAGGAACTACAGAACACTCATGAAAGAAATTGAAGAAGACACAAAAAGATGGAAGACCATTCCATGCTCTTGGATCAGAAGAATAAACATTGTTAAAATGTCTATACTGCCTAGAGCAATCTATACTTTCAATGCCATTCGGATCAAAATTCCACCGGTATTTTTCAAAGAGCTGGACCAAATAATCCTAAAATTTGTACGGAATCAGAAGAGACCCCGAATCGCTAAGGAAAGGTTGAAAAACAAAAATAAAACTGGTGGCATCACGTTACCTGATTTCAAGCTTTACTACAAAGCTGTGATCACCAAGAGAGCACGGTACTGGCATAAAAACAGACACATAGACCAGTGGAACAGAGTAGAGAGCCCAGATATGGACCCTCAGATCTATGGTCAAATAATCTTTGACAAAGCAGGAAAAAATATACAGTGGAAAAAAGACAGTCTCTACAATAAATGGTGCTGGGAAAATTGGACAGCTATATGTAGAAGAATGAAACTTGGCCATTCTTTTACACCATACACAAAGATAAACTCGAAATGGATAAAAGACCTCAACATGAGACAGGAATCCATCAGAATCCTAGAGGAGAACATAGGCAGTAACCTCTTTGATATCAGCCACAGCAACTTCTTTCAAGATATGTCTCCAAAGGCAAAGGAAATAAAAGCAAAAATGAACTTTTGGGACTTCATCAAGATCGAAAGCTTCTGCATAGCAAAGGAGACAGTCAACAAAACAAAGAGGCAAACCACGGAATGGGAGAAGATATTTGCAAATGACGGTACAGACAAAAGGTTGATATCCAGGATCTATAAAGAACTTCTCAAACTCAACACACACAAAACAGATAATCATATCAAAAAATGGGCAGAAGATATGAACAGACACTTTTCCAACGAAGACATACAAATGGCTATCAGACACATGAGAGATAATTATATATTTTTGTTTTGTTTTTTGCTTAGAATTTTACCAAGTATTGGTTCACTATTTTGAAAAATCCTATCATTGAAAACATTGCAGCTTATAGTAACTGAATCACCAGCACAATACCCTTGTGTAGATTTGTATTTGTAGGGGTTTCATTCATGGGGTAACCATAAGACTGTTTTATGTGTTCTTCAGTAGGCATGTCCAAGAATTCACTTATTAAAATACATGTTATTTTATTATAAATTCATTTTTATTTCTCTTTTAGATTACCGATGCTGTATTTTAAAATTGTGCACAGTAAGGGTATGTTATCTTTGAATTTTATCTCAGGATAGTACAAACGGTGTTAGGTCTGATAAGGTTGAAAACTGCTGTTATAGATTATAAGGTTTTCTATTTATTAACCATGGAAAGTTCAGGTGCCTTGCTGTAGTTCCAGAAGAGTTGTCTAAGGTCTTCTCATGAAAATAAACCCTATTCACATAATGGCTTCAGTTATAAGGTGACATTTCAAAATAGCTTGATGGATATCTAGGGGATTGTTTACAATATAATCACTGGAAGTCACATGATAAATTAAAATTGTTCTAAGTGTTAAGATGATCAAATCTTCTAATCTGAGGACAACCCACACTTTAAGCCTTACCCACTCTCATTTTCAGGGCATTCCTCATGATTGTAACAGAACTGGAAAGTTTATCATCTATTAAGACAGTGGTTCTTAGATTTTGTTATTAACTGGTTTATATAATTGGCTGCTCCCAAGTTAGGGGCATAGATATTTAAAATAGTTAGATCTTCTTGTTGGACAGACCCTTTGAGTATGATATAGTGTCCTTCCTCTTCTCTATATAAGACTATATTATAGTCTTTGGCTTAAAATCTAATTTGTCTGGTATAAGGATTGCCACCCCAGCTTTCCTTTGACGTCCATTAGCATGATAAATTGTTTTTTCCACCCCCTCACTGTAAATCTGAGGGTGTGTTTGGATCTAAAATGAGTTTCTTCAGGGCAGCATATCAATGGTCTTTCTTTTTTTTTAAATCATTCTGATACCCTCTGTCTTTTGATTGGGGCATTTAGCCCATTTATATTCAGGGTAACTGTTGACAGATATGAATTTAGTGCCATTGTATTGCCTGTAAGGTGACTGTTATTGTATATTGTCTCTGTTCCTTTCTGGTCTATGTTACTTTTAGGCTCTCTCGTTGCTTAGAAGACCCTTTTCAGTATTTCCTGTAGGGCTGGTTTCGTGTTTGCAAATTCTTTTAGTTTTTGTTTGTCCTGGAAGCTTTTTATCTTTCCTTCTATTTTCAGTGACAGCCTAGCTGGATATAGTATTCTTGGCTGCACATTTTCTAATTTAGTGCTTGAATATATCATGCCAGTCCTTTCTGGCCTGCCAGGTCTCTGTGGCTAAGTCTGCTGCCAATCTAATATTTCTACCATTTCATGTTACAGACCTCTTGTCCTGAGCTGCTTTCAGGATTTTCTCTTTGTCACTAAGACTTGTAAGTTTTACTATTAAATGATGGGGTGCGGACCTATTTTGCTGATTATGAGGGGATTCTCTGAGCCTCCTGGATTTTGATGCTTGTTCCCTTTACAATATTAGGGAAATTCTCTACTGTAATTTGCTCCAATATGCCTTCTGCCCCTCTCTCTTTTTCTTCTTCTTTTGGGATCCCAGTTATTCTAATATTGTTTCATCTTATGGTATCACTTATATCTCTAATTCTCCCCTCATGATCCAGTAGTTGTTTGCCTCTCTTTTGGTCAGCTTATTTATCCTCTGTCATTTGGTCTTCTATATCACTAATTTTCTCTTCTGCTTCATTTATCCTAGCAGTAAGGGGCTCCATTTTTTATTGAATCCATTAATAGCTTTTTAAATTTCAACTTGATTAGATTTTAGTTCTTTTATTTTTCCAGAAAGGGATTTTATTTCTCCAGACAGTGTTCCTCTAATATCTTCCATGCCTTTTTTGACCCCAGATAGTACCTTGAGATTCATCATTCTGAACTCCAGTTCTGACAGGTTACCAATGTCCGTATTGATTAGGTCCCTAGCAGTTAGTACTGCCTCTTGTTCTTCTTTTTCTGGTGAGTTTTTCTGCCTTGTCATTTTATCTAGACAAGAATAGATGAATGAGGGAATGAAATACTAAAAGGGTAGCAGTGACCCCAGAGAAATATACACTAACCAAAATCAGAAAAGACCTGAAACCAGGGGGAGAAGAATAAAGGGGAGGAGGGAGAAAAAAATGTATATATTAGACTGATGAATAGAACAGAGCCCCACATTTGATTTTCGGTGTATTTTGGTCTGTTAGAAGAAACTACCTCCCGAGATTTTAAAGAAAGAAAGAAAGAAAGAAAGAAAGAAAGAAAGAAAGAAAGAAAGAAAGAAATATATATATATATATGTATATATATATATATATGTATATATATATATATATATATATACACACACAGACACACACACACACACACACACACAAAGATAAGGGTAAACACAATGAAGGGATGGAATATGACTGTAAAGATGAAAATTTAAAAAAACTCCAAAAAAGGAATTGATAAGGTAAGAAGTTGGTTGAAAAAAAAAGAGGAAAGAATATGATCAGGCTGGAGACTAGATCAAAGCTGTGTGCTAGATTTGGGGTATATTTGGATCTATTAGAAGAAATTGTATCCCAAAATTTTAAAGAAAAAAACCCTATATGTATACAAAAAATAAGGTTAAATACAATGAGGGGATAAAATATGATTATAACAATGAAAATTAGAAAAGATTTTTAAAAAAGGTATTGATAGGATAAAATAGTCAAGAAATGTTAAAATAGGAAAGAAGAAAAATTTTAAAAATAGAATAAGAAAAAAATAAAATTAAAAAAATTTAACTTTGAAAGACTAAAGGATCATGGGAAAAAAAGCCATGAATTCTATGTATTGCTTTGCCCTCGTTCTGGAGTTCTGCACTTCTCGTTGATCAGTGAACTTGGTCTTGGCTGGATGTACTCACTGGTCTTCTGGGGGAGGGGCCTGTTGTAGTGATTCTCAAATGTTTTTGCCTGAGGCAGAATTGCACCGCCCTTGTTGGGGCCAGGCTAAGTAATCTACTTGGGTTAGCTTTTGGTAGCTTTTGTTCCCTGAATGCTTTCCATACAGCTTTGGAGGACAGGAATGAGGATGACAGCCTCCCAATCTCTGGCTGATAGGAGCCGAGAGCTTGGGGTTCCACTCCTCAGTGCGCTCTCGGAGAAAAGCAGTCAACCCCTCCCACCTCCCTGGTCTCTGGCCGCACTCCGTGCTCATCCAGTCTGTGACTGTGCGTTTCTGTCTCTGGCGCACAGTCCCATCTGGTCTCCAAACCCAGCAGATTCCTGCTGCAAGCTCCTGGGCAGCTCCTCCCAAAGGAGGAAGGAGGGGGTCTCTCCAGATCTGCCACATGTGGGGACCCTTCTAGAAGAGCAGTGGCTCAATTATGCCTTGGATCATGGTTTAAGGTAAACCCAAGCAGAGAGCCCACTTCTTGGCTCCATCTCTGTAGCCAGCTTCTCTGTTCCAATACCTGGGAGCTCTGCCATCCTCAGACACCCCTGGTCATTTTGTGTCCCTGTGGGTCACGAGACCACACTCTCCCCATGAGGGCTCCGCCCCCCCTACTCTCCCCATCACCCCTCTGGAGTGACATCCCTCCATGGAACAAACTTCTAAAAGTTCCAATTTTGGGCCCACTGCTCTATCACTTTCCAGGAGCCGGCGCCTTCCCCCGCAGTCTGTCTTCCTGTATGTTGCTTCAGATTCACATCTCTGCACGTCCTACCTTCCAGAAAGTGGTCGGTTTTCTGTTCTTAGAATTACTGCTCTTCTTCTCTTCTATCTCCTGTTGAGTTCAGAATGGTTTGATAACTATCTAGCTGAACTTCTGGGACCTGATGATATATCAGTCTCCTACTCCTCTGTCATCTTGGTCCTCCCTTTCTGATTGGTTCTCTTTTTATGTTTCTGTCTCTTTGTTGAGGGTCTAATTGGGATCCTTGACTCTTTCCTTGAGTCTAGTGAGTATCATCACCACTATTACTTTAAATTCTCTATCAGGCATAGTGCTTCAATTTTTTTTAGTTCTCTTATTGTGATTTTGTTCTGTTCTTCATTTGGGACATAGTCATCTGTTTCCTCATTTTGTCTAACTCTCTGTGTCTGTTTTTATGTGTTAGGAAAGTCAGCTCTGTCTCCTATTCTTGAAGGTAGTGGCCTTACGAAGAAGAGTCTGTAATGCCCTACAGTGCAATGCCCTCTGTTCACCAGAACCGGGCCCTTTATGGGTTTATCCTATATGTGTTGTATGTGTCCTGCCATTGTTCTGAGCCACCTTTGTCTTCAATTCAGTCATCTACCAATAACTCTTGCCTATTACAGGGAGGGTTTGGTCCCTGTCCTTTTACTGAGCCAGTCTGAGGCTGCTTTGGGCTTGATTTGGGTCAGACCTGGAATTTGTCAGAGCTGTGGTACACTCAACTGCATGGAACTTTCCCTTTGTTTTCTTTTGAGAAGCTTTTGTTGGTGAGCAGGTCCTGCAGTCAGATCAGATGTCTGTCCCCAGCCCACTGCTGGTGCCAAGGTAGAACTTGTTTGTGTGGTTATCTTCCCTTCTCCCTGGGGCAGGAGTCAATTTGGAGTGGTGCTGACCCATATCTAGGCTGCTCGTATACTTCCATGCTTGTGATGCTACTTTGGATGGATTCCTGTTGAGGTCAGGTTGGAGAGGTCGGTTTACAGGAGAACATAGAGGCGGGGTACCAGTGTTTGCAAAGTATGATCAGTTCTGCTGTGGGAAGGGACCTATAATATTGTTTGCAGCTGAGCTGGTTCTTGCAGCTATCAGTGTATATAGGCTGGAGGGAAATGGCACTTACCAGCTCTTTTGTTCTTAGAGAGATTGTTCAAAGATTCCTCCCCTTCAGCATATTCTCTGGGGTTAGTAAACATGTTCCTCTTGTATAGTGTAGGAGTTTTTCAAACTGGTGCCATGGTGTGTCTCAGCAGGGCTGTTTGTTATGCTATCTTTTTAAAAGTGGGGACTCAGTTTCTTATTGACCTCTGCCTCTCCCAGAACTGTGCTTGACAGTTTATAAATTTCTCTGTGTTAAGCCACATTGATTGTAAGAATTTAAGAAGTTAAACCCTTCTGTTTTTGAAAACCAAATGTTATGGGGGAATTTGTCTTCCCAGCAATGGTTCTGTGTGTCTGGAGTGCCTAGTGTGGGGTTTGATTTTCTTTCCTGTCCATGCCCACAGAATCCATCCCGCTTGGGGACAGGACCCTCAGGCTATTCCCGACCCAATCTCCACTCTTCCTTCACTCTTTAATATGGCTTCTTCTCAACATTTAGCTGTGGAGAGAATATTCTGCCAGTCTTCCCATCATTTTCTAGGTTACTTACACTGATGTGGGTATTATCTAGATTTATGTGTGGGATGAGGTAAATCTAGGATCCTGTCCCATCACAGCTTCTCTAATTCAGTATTTTTGAGGTGGAGCTTGAGATCTTACAATTTTAACAGGTTCTCAGGTGATGCCACTGCTGCTGTTCAGGAGCCCACATGCTGAGAACTGCTTAAGAGATGCTAGAAATTAATATATATTTGTCCCTGCCTTGGTCCAGTGTGGGCTTAAAGCAGGTGATATGTATATATGTATATTCTTCAAGGAAGAGAAGAAAGAAGAAAATCATGGAACTGGCAATGAGTCAAATACAAAAGTTCAAATTCAAGGATCTGATATATTTTCTGGGGTGGAGGATGGTATAGTGGCAAGTGTTTTAAATTTCTCTACTGCCAGAAATGCTGCATATTTTAAAAATAGAATCACCTATGGCATCTTGGAAAGAACCACTAGACTATTCAGAACTGTTGTTTGGGACAGAATTTCCATGGTTAGCCTGAGGAGTGGACAGTCTGATGCATTATAATAAATATATTTTAAAAAGATAAATACATAGGCATGTGCTATACACACATGTGCACACACATGGGATGGATTAAGTAACAGATCCACCATGTGCTTCATTTCAGACAGTTGAGTCATAGCCATTTAATTTTAGGTAAACTACTCTAATTAAATAAAAGCCTTACTCAAGTTTTGCTTGTTCTATCAAGGTAGTTCATTTTTCACCTGCAGATACTAAACTGGGAAACAAACTGGATGGTAAGTGGATGAAAGTGCCATCTTAAACTTTCTTCCCAAAGGAACAGGGCAAAATTCAATTTTATTTATTGTCCTTTATAAAAATCAGGTCTAATAGTCACAATGAATCCTTCACACATGACCAAGTTATTTTGTTTCTGATTGTCTCCTACAGCGTTTATCTTAATGTTCTTCCATGTGTATAACTTCCCAGAAAATTTAGTACTTAATATTCTGATGGTTTTCAGTACATGTTTGTCTCCCCACTGAGACAATAAGTGATTCAAGGGCAAAGTCTATGCCTTACACCATTTCTTTATCTTCCAGTGCTGAGCCCACATGAGGTGCTTAATAGCTATAGCAGTAGTTCTTTATGTGGGGTAGAGGTGAGAGAACACATCAGAATCACATGGGGAGCTTTAAAAAAATAAATGTATCAGAAAGACCTATATAATTCTTAAGGTGCAAGATTTTAATTTTTTATTCATATTGTTGGTATTTCTAGTGATAATTTCAACCTGCTTTTTTCAAAATCTAGTACCTTCAATGGGGGAACTTGGCTTATGATTAAGTCAGCATCCCAAAATCAATAGGTAAGTGATGGGTCATTTTGTAGCAAATAATAAAAATACTAGTTCACTTATTTGGAGGGAAAAAAAGCTGAAGCCTTTCTTTGAATCACATAAAAATTTATTCTTTCATTTACTTAACTGAATATCCTACATATGCCAACCACTTTTCTAGATTTTGGGGAAACAGGAACAAGCAAAACATACAGTGGGCTGCTGGTCTAGAGAAACTTTCATTGTAGTGGTCTATGGGAACTTTCATTTTATGGAGCATTAACATACATGTTTACAAATACATATACATACACATTTATATACAGGCACATATTGGATTTTAGCTTTTCCTAGTCAGTGCTATAAACAAAACAAGGCAAGATAAAGAAATGGGGGAGAGGCAGGGGATATAAGAAATAGGGAAAGCCTTTTTGATAAGGTGATAACTGGCCAGAAATTTTAACAAGGGGGAGAATAGGGGATTCTGAGTGGAGGGATCAAGTGATTGCAAAAGTCTTCAGGAAGAAAGGAGCTTGTTTGGGTCTTTGAGTACAAAATAGAGGCCAGTGAAATGGAGCTGAATGGGTGGGTAAGTAGGAATGTATTAGGAGGCTGTTGGGGGGAGTCTGTCTTTGTCATTGATGGTTGGGAGTAGGAATTGGAGAGTGAGCTGGAGAATGGTGAAGGGCTAAAAAAATCCAGGAGTAGAGACATAGGCTTTTCCAAACATGTGAGTGACACATCCATAATTCCTTCTATAGGAAGACTACTGGACTCTACTCAGAAGATGTTAATTCCCATGCCTCAGATGTTAAGCTGAGTGATATATCTAACAGTATTGAGGAGGATGTGATAAATGCCACCAAACACCAAATGTCTGTCTTTGGGGTGCTGTGACAAAATAACACAGACTGGATAGTTTATAAACAACAGAAATTTATTTCTCATGGTTCTAGAGGCTAACAATCTTATAACAGGGTGCCAGTATGGTCTGGCTTTCGGGTTGCTCTCTTTTAGGTGTCTCATTGAATCCTCACATGGGGAAAGGGTTGGGGAGCATTGTAGGATTTTCTGAGTGCACTAATCCCATTCATGAGGGCTCCACTCTCCTAACCTAATCACCTGCCGAAGGCCCCACGACTAATACCACTATCTTTGGGAGTTCAGGTTTCAGCATATGAATTCTGAGGGGAAACATTCAGATCATAGCTGTGTCCAAAACAGAGAAGCAAGGAACACATTTTTACATTGGGCACTATGCGAGCTAGAAGTGCCTTAGGGAAACCCCTCTGGATGTGGTAGAAGTGGCCTCATTTGTGGATCAGAGGGCTACCTAGGACTTTCTCTCTGCATAGAAGTATGGATCATACACTTGGGGCAAGTTCCACCCGGAGGAGTGTGGAAGGATGGGTTTCATTCCCCTCAATACCTTTTGTTCTTTCCTCTATTCTATCTGGGATGGGTTCCTTTCATTATTATCAAACATGAGAATTATTCTTGGATTGGCATCATGTATAAACAAGATTTTAGACACCTGGAAAATGTAAGTCTACTTAGATGCTATAGATCTGCTCTTACCCTTCTAGGAATTGGCTCATTTGACTGTATGGGCTGGCAATTAAGAAATTTGTAGAGCAGTTTGGCAGGCTAGAAATTCAGGTAAGAGTTGATGTTGCAAGTCTTGAGTTGGAGCTCCATAGGGTAGCAGGCTGGAAACTCAGGCAGGGTACTATGTTCCATTCTTTTATTTATTTTAAAAATTCTCTATCTACATATCTTTAGCATTTATGGTTATTTTTTCCCAGGTTTAATGAGGTATATTTGATGAATAAATTGCATATATTTAAAGTATAGAATTTGATCATATATTCATATTTATTTATTTTATTCATATTATATATATATCTTTAAGCTCAGTGGTTACCAACTACAACCCACCCCAGTGATAAGAATGCTTAAGATCTATTCTCTCAGTGAATTCCAGGTATACAGTGCAGTCTGTGTTGAGGAGAATTCTTTCATCTTTGAGGAATCTCAATCTGCTCTTAAGGCCTTTGCTGTCTAAAGATTTATTTACTTATTTAACAGAGAGATAGCACAAGTAGACAGAGCAACAGGCAGAGGGAGAGGGAGAAACAGGCTCTCCACTGAGCAGGGAGCCCAATGCGGGACCCTGGGATCATGA
Organism: Mellivora capensis; assembly: GCA_004024625.1. Lineage (NCBI taxonomy): Eukaryota > Metazoa > Chordata > Mammalia > Carnivora > Mustelidae > Mellivora > Mellivora capensis. The sequence continues at coordinate 33,064 of PISX010012479.1, read as the reverse complement.
TCTGAGCCGAAGGCAGCTGCTTAACTGACTGAGTCACCCAGATGCCCCAGTCTTTGCTGTTTAGATGAGGCCCACCAACATTATGGAGGTTAATCTGATAATTTACTTACTCCAAGTTTACTGACTTACTTATTTACCAATTTATTTACTTGTTATTTATTCACTTACTATTTATTCATTCACTGATTTACTGATTTTCTTATTCAAAATCTATATCTAAAAAATACCTTTACATCAACAACTAGACTGGTATTTCACCAACAACTGGGCACTAAAGGCTAGGCTAAGTTGACACATTAAGTTAGCCATCACAGGGCACTAAACTGTCTTATATATTAAATGACCAGTGTTCTTTGGGTGTAGAGACTGTTCTTTGGATATACAGTACAAGAAAGTAGTTCAGACTATGATCTCTGGAATCAGACTCTTGAGTATGAATTGTAATCTGCACCATGTATCAGTTCTCTAAACCTTGGATAATTTACTTAATATTTTTGCTTTAACTTCCCCATCTGTAAAATATGAATACAATATTATTCATTGTTTAAGGATATCACAATGATTAAATTACTTAATGTAGAGAAGAACAGTGTTATATGGAAGTGTTCAGTAAATACTAGTTTTAGTTATAGATATGAGTATCTTTATTAGATGGTTTTGGAGACAGGGACTGGAGGCCCAGGAAATAGGCAAAGATAAGTCAGTAGGAGGAACTCTGGTGTAAGCAAGGGCAGACCTCAGCAAGAGGGTGAGGGCTAAGGAGGGAAAGGGTTAGTAAAGATATGGAATGGGTTACAGCTAGTAGATTTTAGGAGTTCTTAAGTTTTATTTTTCAGTACCATAATTTCTCATGACATCCTCAAGTGTTAAAAAGTTGGCAAAGTCCTACATTCTGTGTCAGTCATGGTTTGTGGTTGGGGACTCGAAACAACCATGTGTTTACATTCCCAAAGAAGTGGTATGATAGGGAAATGAAATATGGATCTGATGATTTTATTTTAATATTAAAGGAAAGAATGACTCAAGAATTGCAATGCTCAAGGACATTTCAATAATACACACATGTGTCATTACTTTCCCTCTGACATCTTAGGCATCAACCTTGCTTATTGCTTACTGTCTTCCATGTTGGCCTGTCCTTTTCTATCTCTTAGCTTTTGTGTATATAACAATATTGCCTTTGGATATTTTGGGGGGGTATTTTTTACCTTGCTTGGAAGATAGACAGGAATAATTAAAGAGGGAGAGTTGCTAAAAATAAGATACTTGGGATACTGTCTTGTATCTCTGGTCAGGCTGAAGTTGGTAAAGAGAGATGGTTATGAAAAGTGGCTATATGACCTCGGGCATGTAGTGATGAGGGCCTGGAGCAAAGCAGGTAAAACTTTGATTGCTTCCCTTAATTGCCCACCCTATCCTGAACCATGGATTCCAGGCTTAGCCTTATGACTCGAAAAGGCCAATTTGAGATTGGTCAGACTTGAGCACCTCGCAAACAGGTATCACAAGCCAAGTCACTGGTGCCCTGCAAAGAAATTAGCATTTATCACATTTCAGTAAAAATGATGTGGGCCAGTTAAATTAGATTTCCTTTCATTTACAATAGACTTAAAATCCTATTTAGCTATAATCCAGCTATCGTAAAATTGGTTACAAGGATCCTAATTTTCTGAAATATTGAAGCCTCCACATTCTATCAGAGCATCTTGATTTTATCCATTTTCATCCATCGTTAAATTTCTTATGGCTGAGAATGCCAGAGGCAGCTTACCTTTCCAATCCGCTGCTGCATTCAGCAGTAACTGGATTGAGATCAGAAACATTTATTTTATTCAATGCCTTATCTGCTCTTTTCCACTATTTTAAGCACTACTGAGGGTCAGACTGAAAATCCTTCTCTGATTCTAACTGTAATCAAGCAGGAAATGGTTTTATTTTATTTTAAACTAATACCAAGCCTAAGAAGACATTATCATTTCATACAATGGGATTGAATGGCCCATTCTGCCATTGCTGAAAATTTAGTTTGCATATTTTACCACAAAACCCATGCTTGCATTGGTGTTTCACACTTAACATACTTTCAGTCTTCTACTTACATTGATGTGTCTCTTATTTGGGAACCAGTTCAGGTTTGCCATCTTTAGGGACTTAGAGTTGCAGGTGATCACACTCCTTCATGTGAATTCATGCTGTCTGAAGTTCTGTGCTACCTACACAGTCTGTTCATCCATAGTATGATGTCCTTATGTCCATGTGAACCTTGACTCCCCATGCAAATAGGGCACTTTGGGAATACTGAGACTATGGCTCAAACAGCTTCATTTGCTTCATTTAGGTGAAAGAGAATACATGCTGATGGATTGATTCCAACAAAAGGAAGCCTTATATGTGCAAGGGTCTGTATTTTCTGGGTTCCTGACATTAGGGTCCTTAAAATGTTGGTTAGATAGTCATTTGAGGAGCTTCTTGCTCCCTCTTTCCCTCCAGTTTTCTCTAGGCCTTAATGCTTTCCATGTCAGTGGGCTCAACAGCTCAAGGTATGAGGTACACTGTAGTCTGAGAGGTAGGGATGGGACGGAGTGGGAGAGCTGTGTCTCATTGTCCATGCTGAGCTCATTGATTCCCCAGGCACTGCAGTTTCTATTCCTGTAGAGCAGAGATTGACTCTGTCATGAATTGTCATCATTCTTTCTCCCTGCCCTGCCTGCATTTGGAGCCATCTACAAAGAGATGAGACAGACAGGATTGGAACATAGTAGGAAATTTGGGTTGCTTTTATTTAGAGCAGGAGACAGGACAGGAGTAGCATTTGTGATCCTGATCTTGTGCTCAGTATTCTCAGGTGAGCCAGAGAGCTGGTGCACACCAAAGCCTATCATCACCAGTGCACATCACTGAGACAAATGGTGACTGAGCACAGTCTTTGAGTCCTGCTCTGTTGGAGATGCTAGGGTTTGGGGTGCAGAGACTTATCCAGTATGGTACCTGCATTTGAGTTGCTGAACCCTCTATCTGGGAGCCTAGTACTGGGCTACATGTCTTCTGAGTTCTAAAACTCAAAGCAGAGGAAGTCTCAGAGGCATGTAGTGGGGTTGGAATAGAGACACATAGGAGGAGAATAGAGACAAGGATAGGAGGATAAGAGAAAATGAAACTTTGTTATTAAAAAACCTGATGAGCTTTCCATAAGCCAGATGTATAAAACTGAAAATGTTTTCTGGGAGGGAAAAGAAGCAAGGGGCAGTAACACTATGGTGTGACTTGAGCTGTGTTTTGGAGAGTATGGAAGGTGTGTGAGCCTTAGCCAGAGGCACTTGACCAGTCAAGGCTTCTTGCAACTTAAGAAGCAGAAGGCATGGAAAAGACTGACAAAATTCCTTTATTTTTCAAACTTATTAAGAAGAATCAACAGGGTACCAGCAGAAAGAAGTGTTCATTGTTCCAGAAAGTTTAGGTCAAATGTTTTTATCTCCTTTATTTTATTAATTTTTTTTCAAATAGCCCATTATGACAACATGAAGAAGGAATCTTCTGGGGCTTTCTCTGGCCTCAGTCATGCTTTATCTCAGAAAATACTCTAGAGGAGGGGTTAGATGGGAGCCTAGGTTTCCCCCAGTACCTTCCTCAATTACATGGGGGCTGGGAATCTCTGATTGCAGCCCTTTGTCAAGGAGACTTCCCTCATGCTGGACCCATTATGGTTCCCTTCCTTCCTTTCACATGTTTTTGTCCTACTAGATGGCATGCAGGATATGGAATGAGCCAGGTAGAGGGAACCATCCTTTAGAGATAGCCCTGACCTACCTTGGGATCTGGCTCACCTTTTTTTTTTTTTTTTAAGATTTTGTTTATTTATTTGACAGAGAGAGACAGTGAGAGAGACAGTGAGAGAGGGAACACAAACTTCAGCTGTGGGAGAGGGAGAAGCAGGCTCCATGCTGAGTAGGGAGCCTGACATGGAGCTCAATCCCAGGACCCTGGGATCATGACCTGACCTGAAGGCAGATGCTTAACAACTGAGCCACCCAGGTGCTCCCTGGCTCACCTTTTTGGCTCTCCTTGCCTACTTAGGAGCTCATGGGTCTTTCTCAGGAAGACTTGTCATCTCACCTTCCATCAACAACCAGCCCCATTCTCCAACATTGGTTAAAAATGTGATGTTGGCAGGGTTGACATCAGATGGCAGAGTCAGTGGCCTCAGGACAGCTGTACTTCTCCAACTGTCTTGGAGGTTATCTTTTAGAGAATACTGGGATTCTAAATACAATGGGTGTGGGGCTTCTTTCTGAGTAAGCCAATAGAATTTGAAGTAAGGTCCTGAGGGAGGGTCAGGGCCATTCAAACCCTCTCTCTTTTAAGCCCCCATTCTTACAGTTGGCTCCTCAAGCTCTGAGAGGCAGGGGTAGTATAACTGAGGCAACTCCCACAGCAAATGTCATGTGGGCCAGGGGCACTATCACTAATCATTCAGCAGAGGGTAAGCAGCCCGGTTCCTCCCAGCCTGCCATAGAATAGCCTGCTGGGAAGTTGTCTGGGGTGGAGTCATCTGAAGAGCGAAGGATAAGGGAGCACATAGTTAGATCCAAGGGAGAATTTTTCCCCTTCTTGTCCAGGCTTCTCTTTCTTGACTTCTTGCCACTCAGCTTTGCTGTAGCTCAGAGATGCCGTTCTGAAGTTAGGCCATCAGAGATAAGGTAAGATTTGAAGTCATAGGCCGAGAACTCCTGTGTCTGTTCTTTCAGGGACACTGAAAGCTCAGTTCTGTACAAAGCTCTTCCCTAATTTTCATTGCAGCCCTCTTACAGTGGTAACTTTTCATGGTGGCAACTTAAAAATGGTTGAACTGAGACTCTAGAGTTAGAAATAACCACCTGAATGTTGTTTAACATAACAGCTGGGGTCCAGCCTCATGACCTCTGTCTCATTCATCTTTATACTTATGCCACCTGTCAGACCTTGTGCTATGTAGCCTTGAGAAAATTATCTTACCTCTTTGAACCTGATTTATAAAGTGGGTGATCATCACCAATTTCACAGTGTCTTCAAAAGAGTATATCAAAATAGAACATTTCGCATGGTATCGGACACATAGTAAGCCCCTCTGAAAATGGCCGTTACTAATGTAAGTTTTTGATCATGAAGACTGGGTGACCTCAGCTGCTCTTGAGGGCCAGGCCACCACAGCCTCTAAGGATAGTGGCAGGGATGGATAGGGAGATCTGACCCCTTGATACTGACCTACCCTCTCTGGTTGCAGACTTGCTACAGAGATGATTCTGCTTAGTCCAGCACCGAGTCTGCTTGGGATTCTGGTTTATGTTCTACTGGGGCCTGGAACAAAGACAGGGAGGCACAGTGAAGGATGTTTCCCTTTGTGTCTGCAGCTGCTTTCTGGTTACAGTGGGCCCTTGTTGTGCTAGGTCACAGTGGAAGGGAAATATAACTGATTGTCCAATTGATTCTGTCTCATGTTTTAGGTCTCAGAAGCCTTGCTCTGTTAGAGTCATCTGAGGTTTTGGGAAGTTGTCTCAAACAGTAAATTAGTTATTTCTGACTGGTAGGTGGATTATTGATCTTGACTCTTTTCTCCTTCTCTGCAATAGGATACCTCCATGAGCTTTGCCATGTGACTTTAGTGTATGTCTGATTAGAGTAGGAGTATATGCCACATTGTTGTTGAGCATCTATTTATTCGATGGGATATTAGGATTTATGTTGTGAACCGAGGCTTTGAAAGAGCTTGGGTTATTTGGTTTGACATCTTAGTATTTCTGCTATCTGCCATGGAATAACACAATCTGGATAGCTCCTGGTCCACAGAGAATTATGAGACACATGGAACAACTCAGTGCTTAGTCCTTAGTCCAGATCCCAGCCTAGCGAGCCTAGTTGAGACCAGCTGAATCCCAGCCTACTGATTTACCAATAAGGAAGAAAAATGACTGTTGTTGTTATAAGCCAGTGAGGTTTGGGGATTGTTTGTTATATAGTATTGTTTTGAATTAATAGCTGGCTAATGCACTGACACATGCCTAGTAAGGAAAGGACCAGCAGGAGAATCTGATGGCTACACACTGGGTGATATAAGCCCCGTGGAGAAGGACCCAGATTTTTCTGAACTAGGATGTGCAATTATCTTTTCCCTGGAAGAAATTGTAGAGAGTACAGGTTGGGTGTGATTTGTCCCCTTTCTGCTCCTAATACCAAGACTGGTGCCCTGTTCAGAATAGAAAGTTGATAAATATGTGTTAGATCTCACTGGAATGATCTGAAACATAGGGAGGGTTTATTTTTGAAAACTTACTGTAAGAGCACCCAAGATGCAAATCAGAGAAGAGAAACTGAGAAGGATAGACCTAACCTACCCAGGGCAAGGCCAATTCCAAGAGAAATTTCAGAAATACCCTAAGCTTTTGAACAATGTTGGTAGGTTTTGTTCTCTGAGGGTTACTGGAGAATACACTTGTAAATGTATAATTTTCTATACCAGCTGTTACAGCACAATATCATAAAGAAGGTACTTTAAACAACAGGACTTTATTTCTTACTTCTGGAGGCTGGAAATTCTGATATTTGGGTGTCATCATGGTCAGGCCCTGGTGACAGCTTTCTTCTTGGTTTTCAGATGGCTCTCTTCTTGGTGTTCTCTTATGCCTAAGAACAGGGAGAGAGAGAGAGAAGAAGCAAGCTCTTGTCTTTTCATCTAAGGGCACTAATTCCATCATGAGGGTTCTAGCCTCACCACCTTATTACCTCCCAAGGACCTCACCTCCAGATGCTATCACATTGGAGATTAGGGTTTTAACGTTTGAATTCTGGGGGGACACATTCAGTCTACAGCATTTTCCTTTTTTAGAAACAACCTTTAACATGTAGTTAAATGACCTTCTTCCTTCTTTTTCTATGTTGCCTTGTCATTCCCCTCTCTCCACCCCCACAAAAAAAAATCAGGCATCATGATGATGTTTCATCCCAGCAAAGCTTGTCTGTCAACTGATCCCCACTAACCTGATTCCATAGAGACATGAGGAATAATTTTTCTCAGAGATATTTGTATTTCTAGCAGGGATTCTAGGAATTGCAAAAGACTTCTCTAGGCAAAGAAACCAATGATAGAATATAAAAAATCGTGTTAGTTCTGTCAGTCTTTTTGAGAGGAAACTTCTGTGTATTCTCCTTTCCCTTGCACCCTAATCTCTCTATAGATTCCTTAAATCCTCCTATATTAGGGTGAAACCTGCTTATCTGCTTCTGTGCTCCCTTTCCTCTGTTTTGGAGTGAAAAGAGGTGGACAATGTATTATACAAGCTGGTTCTATTTAAAATTACTGGGTGAGGGTAGCTCAGGGCACATATGTTTTTTAAAGCACCTGGTTGTGCTGACACCTGCTGTTGGAAGCTCAGAAGATACCTTGGGACTTCTTTAGGAGGTGGAACCCTGGAGACTGCTTTCTGCCACTTCATTAAGCCAGTCCCAATGCTTAGACAGCCATCACTCCATGCATGTCTTCTGGCTATCCCCTTGGAGAGGATTGGACTGTTTAGGCTACTGTTTCCTGGTAAAGGCTAACTGGAATTAATGGAGGATCAGCATTTTTAAAAAAATGTGTTACTTCCTGACCATACAGGAAAGCAGCAGGAGAGTGGAAATGTAAGATCGTAGGAGTCCAAGATTTGGGGTCTGAGGGCTGGGAATTCTGTGTTCTCATCTGAGACTTGTAGGCAGTAAAAACTTGTGTCACATGGTGATTCTGAGGATCAATGTGATGCGGTGTGTGAAAGCCTTCTGAGGGACAGAATTTGTATAAATACTAGTTGTAGTAGAGTAATTATAGAGATTAATACCATATATTAAGGCTGATGAAGTTTACTTTACCTTCTTCCTGCCAGATGTCAGGAGGCAAAGCAGTAGTCAAACAGGAATGCCTTGCTACCAAACTACCTGTTCCCACCGCCCCCCCCCCCCGCCCCCGCACAGGGAATTTTTTTTTTTATTTCTTTTCAGCATAACAGAGTTCATA
>PISX010012479.1:0-24941 GCA_004024625.1 Mellivora capensis | reverse complement strand
TCTAATCCCAAATTTACCTCCTACCTTCTCTCTGTGGCTTCTGTCAAATTTAGGTGAGTTGATACCTAAAATGAATACCTGAGTTTTAATTCAAAAAGGTATTTAAACAATTTTTTAAGATTTTGTTTATTTGACAGAGAGAGTGAGAGATCGAGAGAGTGAGTGCATAAGCAGAGGGAGCAGGAGCAGGAGAAGCAGGCTCCCTGCTGAACAGGGAGCCTGATATGGGGCTTGATCCCAGGACCCCAGGATCATAACCTGAGCCAAAGGCAGACACTTAACTGACTGAGCCACCCAGTCACCCCCCTCAAAGTATTTAAATAGTACATGCCAGATAGTAATCTTTCAAGAGATGCCAGCTATTTTTTTAACTTCTTATTTTGAAATAACCATAGATTTGTAGGAAGTCATGAGGACAAATGTATTAGGGAGGTCTTGTCGGCTCTTCACTTAGCCTCCCCCAAAGCTGACACATTGCGTAACTATGGTGCAGTATCAATACCAGAAAATTTGTATTGGTACAATCTACAGAGCTCTTGCAGATTTCGTCAGGTTTACATGCCCCAGTGTGTGTGTGTGTGTGTGTGTGTGTGTGTGCGCACATGCATGCCTGTATGTGTAAGTTCACACACAGCTTCATGTAATCACTATCATTATCAAGGTTTAGAACTGTACCGTCACCATAAGCATCCTTCTTGCTACCCTTTTATAGCCACACCAGACAATTATTTATAATTTGTTGAAGTAGTGAGGAAACAGAATTCGGTAAAATATATTTTTAAAGCAAGAAATGCCTGACACTGAACTTGTGAAATTGTAAGCTTCTTGTCCTTGGAAGCATTCAAATAGCAGCTATATCCTCTTTATCGGGGACTTTTTAAGTAGTAATAAATGGAGAGGGGATAGAGGTAAATTGAACTCTGAGATCCTAGCTCTAAGCTTTTAGTATTATACAGGAAGGTACCCTAGAGGAGGTTGGGTTTCACATGAGCCTTGAGGAACAGGAAGGCAATGGGAAGAAAGAAGAACATACCAGGTGAGCCAAAGGAGAGCTAGCTCCTCTCTGTTCCCTGACCCTGGGTGATAAAGGTATGCTTCTGGAGTAGACAGATTAGATTTCTCTGAAATATTTCCCTAAATATAGGGCCTCAGGATTGGGCTTTTTTGTCTTCATTCTGGGCCAAGGAGTTAACAATTGGGTTGTGCAGTAGTGAAGGTATCCACCAAGTGGCCAGCTCTTAAAGAGAGGGTGCCAGGTAAAGACAGGTTTCTTACTCTTTTGGGCTGCTTTCCACAGGCCATGTCTCCTGATTAATCTGCATATAGTAGTCCCATAATTGTTTCTTCTTTATAACCCAGTCCAGTTTTTGTACATGAACTATGAGCTGGCCGAATGGATCTGCTGCTCCTCTGTAACATTGTCTTTCCTTAGAATGCATGCATTCCTTTCCTTTTTCTTCTTTCTTTCTTTCTTTCTTTCTTTCTTTCTTTCTTTCTTTCTTTTTTTTTCAGAGAACCTCAGCAGGTAATTTGAAAGACTAACAAACTTTGGCATAGATCACTTTAAGAGCCAAAGAGCTGGCTGGAATATTAATGAAGCCATCCAGTGATAGACTTGCTTCCTGATGCAGAAACATATCAAAGAGGTTAGGTCCATGAGTGTTGCTCTGCAGAGCCCCATCTCTATTATCTATCTCTTAATTACTTCATTAAAATTCAGCACAGAAGCTGCCCAAATCCAGTAGCATGCCCACAGCTTGCTGGGTGATTTCCCTGCCTCTGGCCATACTAGATTTTTAGTTCTTTAGGTCTCCAGAGATGGGAGGCCAGATCTTAGGCAGACAGATCTGCTGCAGGCTGCATTAGCTCCTGGCACTGATGCTGCTGCCTTCCTTCTGCACAGCTGGATTTCTATCCCCTTTCTCACAGGTGCCATGACCTCTGCTTTCCCTGTGTCCTTGGGGCGGGAGCTGCCCTACAAAAGTGTTCTCCAGATCACAGAAGTTTCCTGTGTTAGAGGCACTACCTTCTAAAGCTCTTTGGAAGAGACTGACTGCCCCCTGTCCTTCCTCCCTTTCAAAGAGCAGTTGGGATACCATTTCAGGTTGGCTGGCTCATCAAGAAAGAAGTGGACAGAACAGGCTTTGAATAACACTTTGGCTCTTCCCTGAGCCTCAGTTGTTTTATCTGGTTTGGTCCTTCCTTAGATCTAAATTCTCCTAGTCTTTAGGAATATCCATTTTTTCCCCCAGGGCTGTAATATAGCGACACCTTCTGGTATGAAACTGTACCAGTCAGCTTCTGTCCTAAACTGTCCCCGCTGGCTCTTCTAATGCAGTTCCCTTTAGTAATATCCCTCATTACTGTCATTTGCAAATATCTTCTCCCATTCTGTATCCCTCATTACTGTCTTCCTTCACCAATCCCATGACCAGAAAAACTGCCCAAGGTATCTTTATTTTTAATTATAATTTTTAGTACATAGGGAATGAATAACAAGAAGGTCATTAGAGTCCAGTGGGTCCATGGGCGTTTTGAAGGCTGTTTTTAGATCCAGAGGCCTTTCTAATGTCTCTGGATTTCTGTATGTGCCCCAAGTAGAGTGCATTTTTTTTTTTTTAAAGAATCAGGGTCAGAAAGGTCAGCAAAAGACAATGTTTATAAACACGTCTTCTACTTAGCGGCTGCAACATATGTTTGTCAGTAAAAGTCATAGATGTTTCATCTGCCCTTTCCTGTGCTGTTTTGCCTTCCTGTGTTTATTCTGATTTTATTTGAATCACTCTGTCTGTCAGGGGTCCTTCAGGGAAGAACAGGAGCAGTTCAGGATCTCCTGGGTTGTGGCCACTGGATTCTCCAAGGAGCCCATCATGGAGATCCTGATGTGGCAGAAAGCTTGGCCAAGGCCCAGATGTGCTCAGGCAGAGAGTACAAGGCTGAGCCCCTAGACAGGAGGTCAGGGAAGAGCACAAGATTTTGAAGAGGGAAGATTAAGGAGAAGAGTTTACGCTGAAGTTGGAACCAGTCATGCAAGTAAGCCAGACTGTGGTTTCTGACAATCGGTTGAGGGAAAAAAAAAAGGCAAGTGTGCACCTTCTTCTGAGTATTTCTAAGTTAATGGGAGCCTTTGACGGGTCCTAGTCTTTGTTCCCTCTAATCTTCCCAGGAAGAGGAGAGTCTGGAACCTTTCCTAGCCTAGCCCTTGGCTTTTGGGGGCATTTCTAAATTCAGGAGGTGTAGGTGATATTTGAGGACTTGTTATTTGGCAAGTAATTGGCTTCAGAGCCAAATATTGTTCCTGGCTTCAGGGAAATGCTGGAGAGAAAAAAGAATTGCTGGCACTGGGTAGCATGGCATTACTCAGAGACCTTCTTTATGTTTCTTTTTCTTTGTTTGGTGGTTAAAACTTTGGAGGAAAGGATGAGCTCTTCATAATGATTCTCTTGAATACATTCATCCCTTAGAGTGCTCATAATTCCCACAGTTTTATTTGAACTCCTCAGATTTCTTTTTAAAAAGTAATTTTGCTTTGTTTCTGTCGGTCTCCATGTCTTCTGTCTCTTTGGTAGTGGGGCACATATGCCGTTTAGTAAAGGATGATCTCTCTGTAATATCTGACTGATGTTAAGGACATGTCAGCATTGGATTGCTGCCTGGGGCTCACGCTGTTTTAGCCATAATGGTGCCACAGTAAAGGCCCTGGACTTGGTACGAGCTCATGCTAGTCATGTTGCCTATATGAGCCTTAGGGTCCCTGTGGGCTAAATGGCCATTCAGTGGAAATGCTGTATACTTTGTCTGCTGTGGAGACTTGCTACAAGTATCAGATAAACTACAGTCTGCTTAAGAGTCTTGAAAATTGTACAAGTTTGAAGGATTATGTAATGGTAAATTTTATGTGTCAATTTGGGCTACTAGGATGCCCAGATTAAAGATCATCTCGGTGTGTCTGAGGGTGTTTTTGGCTGAAGTTAGCATTTCAGTTTGTGGACTCATGAAGTAGATTGTCCCCCACAGTGTGGAGAGGTGTTATCTAGTCCCCTGAGGGCCTGAATAGAACAAAAACAGAGGAAGGCAGGATTTATCCCCCTTGCTCTCTTACCCCATGGTGTGGAACATCACTCCTTTCCTGCCTTCGGACTGGGATTTACACCATTGGCTTCCCTGGTTTTCAGGCCTTCAGATTCAGACTGATTTGCAGCACCGGCTTTCCTGGCTCTGCAGCTTGCAGGCGGCACACAGAGGGACTTCTCAGTCTCCACATGTTGTGAGGCAACTCTTCAGAATCAATCACTCAATCACTCTCTCTCTCCATGCACAAACCTGGTTCTATTTCTCTGGATAACCATGACTAATTCAGGCAAGGATATGATATCTGACCCTTTCCAGGGCTTCTCGGAAGTTATTACTACAAGGGGCAGAGTTGGCAGAAGCTCAGAGGCTCATAATTCTAAGTAGAAAGCGCTTTTGGGTTTATTTGGCTTATTCCTGGTGCTAATATACTCAATTCAGTGCAATATATTTTTGCTCCTTCTGGAATACCTACTATGCACCAGGCCCTATGCTAAGCAAAGATAGGGTGATGTGGCAAAGAGACAAGATACATAGAAGTTTGTCCCCAAGTCTGGCTCTGATGGGGCCTAGCACACGTACCCAACCTTCTTCCTTGGCAAAACCACAGATGCTTTAGCCAGGTCCTTGTGAAGGCAGAGCCTATGGCAAGAATTAAAGTAGGGACACTTTAATATTTTCGGGAGGTGGAAGCTCAAGGTAATGAGAGTGAAGGCAGAAAAGGGGAAGGGAGACAAGGGAAGATGCAAAATAGCGGCAATGCTATGCGTTACTGCGCTGGCTGGAGAGAGGGTTATGATAAAAATGATAAGGTCTCATTAGATCCTCAGCAGGAATGTTTACTTGGCATCCTGGACTGTCCAGTTTCCTTCCATTTCTGAGCCTCTTTGGTCAAGGTTAAAGAGACATTTGGCACAGTTGCACTTTGAGGTTGAGTTGTCTAGCCTGTCAAGGACGAAAAGCCAGCCCCCACGATGATGCACTTCATACAAGCACAGAAGCTGGGGGGACAGCTTGGCCCAGGTGGAGTCTGACTAAGAGAATGAGCGAGACATTTCAGGCTATGTGAGAAGGCATGCAACCTTGAACACCGACTTCTCCTCAAGGTGAGGAGAACTTGCAGTCAAATAGAGCAAGGGGGTGGTATGGGTCAACTTCTAAATTCCTTCCTTCAACCCCATCTACTGGAAATGATTGCATCCTGCTGACAGACTCCTAAGCTCAGAATCCTCATCCAGGGGCTTAACAGTAACAAAATGGCTTCTGTTGCCCCACCTCAGCCTCCCCGGGGACTGAATCTAGCCTTATCCTCTTCACAATCCCTTATGAGAGGCCCAGATCCTTATTAAGAAACACTATGGATTTTTAGAGTAAAAAATCTATAGAGAGACTTTAGAAACAGTCTGGGGAGATTATGAAGAAATGTGGGCCAGTTTTCCAAGGAGATTTTATAGAATATTCAATAGCACTCATGTCATAAAAGGCCTATGGAGGTTTCCAGAGCTGAGACTCGCCCTGAATTATGATTCCCTGATGCAGAGCCCAGTGAAAGGTCACAGCATAACAGATTAGGGCTTGATTCTGCGGCGCTTGTAAAAATAGAGCCACCTCACTAAAATGCAGTGGGGATATTAATTTCCAGGGCTGAAGTTCAATTTAACAGAAAGACAGAGTAGAAAATAGAGCTGTCTTTTCAATCCCAATGGTCATAATAGAGCCCCGCCCTGCACCCTCTGGAAACCGTCTCCCAGCCTGCTCCCGGACATTCTAAAACATGCCTTGTGCTTTTCTTTCGATGAGAGCTGGAGTTGGGTAGCTGGAGGGACAGCAATTGCTGCTCCCAGATGAGGAACCTGAGGCATTTGGAGGTTAATCTACTCTCTCACAGGCACAGAACAAGTCAAAGGATGAACCCGTCTGCATTTAGTAAAATCCTACTCCTAACTGGCTCATCCTAGAACAGATGACCACATTGACATTTAACTTTTATATAAGAAGGAAGGGTATTAATGTGTATCCTTACTGTGTACTAGGCCCTTTGTGAAGGGCTTGACATCCTCTAACTCAATATTACGGTAAATTTGATAGATCAATATTCTCTTCATTTATTAGGGAACTGAGGCTCGGGAAGGTAAGGACATTTGTCTTAGTAGATGATGTAGCTCTTCAGAGGCCTGCTGCAGAGGAGAACTGGCATCATATGGTCTGGCTGGTGTAGGGACACTCTCCTCTTGACCCTACAGCATCTGTTCTGTCTTCTCAGCAAGACTGGGACCTACGCTAGACCAGGAACGGTGTACCCCTCCCTGTCAGTACCCCCAGCTCAGGGCAGGGGGTTCTCAAGGCTGCCAAGAGCAGGCGAGTTGGTGGAAACCCATGAGATTTCTGGGGTGATGGGAGGATCTGGCCTATTATTCTTTGAAATAATGTGGAACTTTATTTATTATAAGTGTAGAGTTTTAACTTTCTGTTAAAACTGTTGAGGACATTAGTTCTGTTAAAACTGAGTCTGTTAAAGACTCAGTGAAATATCAGTCTAGGTAGATGGGAAGAACCTGAGGGTGAATATGACCAGTTAAGTGAGAATGGGAGCTTGAGGTCAGAGCCATTTGAAGGTCAAACGAGAGACCTCAGTGGATGGGTCACAGAATGACAAGTGGAGAGGTTTTTGACATTTTTAAGCTGGACTCCAAGTAGGCATTTAATCAGCATACCCTGGGCATATGATAGTTTCTTCCTTGGACTCTCACCATAGATCAACAATGGCTACTAGCCTAGGTTAGAACCCAGTACGGTTCCCAACTTGCATGCCCAGGAGTAGTGGGAGTGAGGCTCCGTTGTGTGAGGGTCCAACTCCAGCAGCTGGTGCCCAGCAGGTATTCTATGTAGGGCCTGGTGCCAGTGCTCTTCCTGGAGGCAGAGGGGAACAGATGTAGAGGCTGGCCTGGGGCCATGGGTCATGTGTGGGTTTTGAGCTCAGACCCACCTATGACTGAATCGAGGGGGGCACTGACAACACAATGCACATGAGAGCACCACACGAATAGACTGTGCTCATATTCTCTGCCTCCTCTGCTGCCCTGATTCGCTGGCCTCCCTCATGGTCCCTTTCAGGGCCAATAGCAGGATGAAGGCATTATACTGTAGCCACAGCAGTGATGACTATGGTGAACTAATGAGAACATTATCTGAGGCAGTGATAGCTATATGACCATGACCCTGGCCTGGGCTTACAAACAGGAGCTCTGATGGGGCTGCGGTCTGCAGGTGCTTATTGCTACGCATATGTCACACCCACAAAAGATCTCATTAGCCGCCTGGGGAAACCTTCCTCCCTGGCCCTTTTCTTTTCTAACACTGAGCAGTTTTAATTGCACTCCATCACCTTTTTCTATGACCTCAATGTCATCTAACCGTTTTCTTATCATCCAGCTTCTCCGAGAGTGTATTCGTGCACATAGCCTGCAGGTAGTGGGTGTGAAATGGTTACACACAGGACTGTCAGTGGGGGGTTGGATTGTTGTATAACGGCCTCATCCCGGGACTGTCATGGCCTCCATATTTGTGTGCAATGGAAACTCTGTTTTCAGCTTACACCCCACCTGCAAGTTACTTTTCTAGGCCAACAACCACAATAACTACAACAAAATCCGAATTTACCCACTTATTTCCTATTACCGCAGTGTGACCAGAACACAGAGTCCCTAGGGAGAACAAAAGATTTGCATCGGAGTAATCGGCTCTCAAATTTCAGTGTGTGTTATACCTTCAGTACCAGGGAGGTCTTAAAATGCAGGTGCATGAGACACATCTTTAGACATTCTGATTTAGTAGATCTGAAGTAGGGACAAGGAACCTGCATTTTTCACAGCCTACTTAGGCCATTTCCATTCCCAGACCACACTTTCAGAACCACTGGATTAGAAAAATGAATTAAAGGCAGATAGCTGCAGGATCCTCCCCACGCCCCTCGACACACACACACACACACACACACACACACACACACACACCTTTGCCAGGTAATAGTTAATTAGCAGCTGGTGGATATAAACCTCTTCAATGAGTCAGTTGATAAAGTCTTAAAGTTCAGGTGGCCATATGCCCTGTTTTTTCTAGGGTCATGGTTGTAGCTCAATTAATACCTGTTAATTATTTTTAGTGTCTCCTTTCCCCCTTGAAAAGTGTCTGGGTTTGGATGATAAATTATATAGTCACCCTACTTTAAAGTGAACTTGGAGCAAGCTTTGTAAAGCAAAGAGATATTGCTTCCTGCAAACATAAGCTCCAGAGATAAGTAATCACCTCCCTGACCAGTGTTCTGGAATCTGAGGGTGGGAGGATGAAGTGTACCATATTTGTTGAGTGATCCCTCCTAATGTCCCCAGCTAGGGATCACTCCAGGAAGGTTAAAAAGCCCCTGATCTCATTGAGGTTTCTGAGGCATAAATGGTGAAAAAAAGCCACGGCACGGCATGTTTCCAGAAGCATAACAACATTTTTTTTTTAAGATTTTATTTATTTGACAGAGATCACAAGTGGGCAGAGAGGCAGGCAGAGAGAGAGAGGAGGAAGCAGGCTCCCTGCTGAGCAGAGAGCCCGATGAGGGGCTCGATCCCAGGACTCTGGGATCATGACCTGAGCTGAAGGCAGTGGCTTTAACCCACTGAGCCACCCAGGCGCCCCCATAACAACATTTTTTAAAATCATGGCTTACACTCAGTAAATTCGAATCTGTTTACATCTACCTTCTTGTGTATGGTGGCAACAGAAAACTTTCATTTGCTCTAATCTCAACAAACTTCTCTCTTGTTCAACATTCAGATTTTATTTTCACAAATACAGAACGGCATTCTACATTTGAGGATGTCATTTAAGGCCAAGAAACTCCAATAAAAAAGCATTTATCAGCAGTTAAGTTTGTTTGAGGATTACCCACTGCAAATAAAACTGAGCTCCTCTTTTAAACTGAAGCATGCTATTTCGGGAATGTGACCCTTTTCATGAATAAATGACATGGTGACATTTACAGATAAAGCAAGATTTAACTGCTATGAAAGGAGGTGACAAATGTCAGGATGTCAATAATGATCCGTGAACATAATGGTTTCTTGCCTGAGTGCTGAGCAGATACATAATGTGACTACAGCCTGCCAGTGTTCTACAGGGAATGAGCCCCACAATCTCGAACAGCCTAGAAGGCTCCCAGAAGCAGGAGACCATGCGTCTCAGATGGTGGGTACGTGAGGTGGGGTCTGAGTGCAGTCTGGCTAATAAGTGAAGCTATTAATTCTTTCTTATTGGTCTCACATCTGCATTCCAGGAAACATGAAGTTTTTCTATCACTAATAGCTAAATGTTGTCAGAGGAGGGTTTGGATGTTGTGAAAATAGCTTTCTGATTATGCCTTCATTATCCTAAAGAGCCAAGGGTTTAGAGAAAATGCCGGGAAAAAGTGTGCACTTTCAGGGGCATGAAGAAGCCAGGGCCATGGGCGGGGCCTTACGAGGAGGACCAGGCAGAGGACCCCACACCCAGGGCCCCCGCCCTTGCCGGCATGGGGCCAGCCAGCTGTCTCAGCAGCACACAGCCAGTCCCATGACATGTGAGCCACAGTGCAGGTGGTGTGGCTGGACTGGCTCATGCCTACAGCCATCCTTTCCTCCCCTTTCTTCTGGGCCATTTCTCCTGCCTTGGTTTCATGGCACTGTTCCCTCCTGGTGCTGCTCCCACCCTCTGAAGCTGTTTTTCTGCTTTCTTTTACTGGCCTTTATCTCTTCCCTCAAAACGAGACTCTCTCGGGCAGTGGTAAGTGTTCTGCAACCAGCTCCTGGAAAACAAGTCCTGGTTAGGTTAGTTTGAAGTTTTCTGTGGCAAAAGTACTCTTTGCTTTTCTATACTCATTCCTCACGTCAGTGACGGTTCTCCTCACCAGGATGGCGCTGTCATTTTCATGAAAAGAACCCCAACGAGTCCCACCTCAGCGAATCCAGAAGACACCTTCCTCCACTGCCACCTTTGCAGCTGCCCTTCCTGGTCCCCTCCTTCATCGCTCACCTCCAAGGCAAGGTGAGTCCTGACCTCTCCTCCTCTGTGACATTCTTTGGCCTGGCTTCTGGTCTCCAGATCCATGATGGCACCCAACCCCCAGGTCTAGGCATTGTTCTCTTTTCTTATAATATATTGAAGCTCATGAGTGTCCAGTTACCACCTCATTTAACAAGAACAATGAGAAACAGAGGCTCTGAGATGTTCATTGGCCTGCCAGAAGCCCTAAGGTGTGTGTGGCATCCACGTTGTGCCTAGAACCCAGGTTTCTTGATTCCCACCCAGTACTGGTGCCTTTTCTCCCGTAGAACCCTATTTTTCATGACTCCTAAAGGCCAAGGTACAGCTAAATTCTCTATCTCCCCAGCCCCTCCACCCCCACAGTGACCTCCTGGTCCTCTCCGAGGCCCTGTGACAGGCCCACGTCAGTGGTGGGCAGAGCAGAATTTGTTGACAGTTGTCCGTCTGGAGCCTCTGGAACCACATGGTGACATATTTTGCTTAGCCTTCCTTCTGCCCCTTGTGCAGATGTGGTTTTCTTGACAAATACCACAGTCCTGTCCCCTGTGGCTGCCAGAAAAGCCGTGAACTTTAAGAACAAGAGCAGGTCAGGAAGGGGGGCTTGTCATAGCTAGTGCTGGCAGGCCACCAGCCTGCAGCCACAGTACTGAGTGAGACCTTGGCTTTCTGCCTTTGCAGGGAAAAGTTGTTTTGTGTTTCCCCACATGGGGAGGCCTTTCTAAGACAAAGGGTGATAGTCCTGTATC
Organism: Mellivora capensis; assembly: GCA_004024625.1. Taxonomy (NCBI): domain Eukaryota; kingdom Metazoa; phylum Chordata; class Mammalia; order Carnivora; family Mustelidae; genus Mellivora; species Mellivora capensis. Next base: position 14,055 of record PISX010012479.1, on the reverse strand, counting down.
TTTCTATACGTGGTGGGTCTGGATTGTGCTCCTTGCCGTGTGTGGGAGAGAAGCCCCAGGCTCCATTATACCGTGAGGCAAAGCCCTTCTGGGCCCAGAACCTGGGAGGCTGGACCGAGTGACAGGATTTAGTTCAGAAAAGGGGGAAGTTTTCCTTGGCTGGAAGAGTCAAGGATGATTTTCTGGGTGAGGAAGGGTATAAGCTGAGCTTTGAAAACTGTCACGATTTGGTGTGACAGTGGAGTCAGGACTTCTGCAGGGGAGAGGAGGCTGCCGTGCTGAGGAGGCTCAGAGGAGGGAAAGAGTAGCTTCCCTCCCCAGATACGTCACTCATTTTGTGAGTCTGCCAGTGAGCCTGCCTGCTGAGGGAGCAGGTCCCCTGGGGAGAGGACGCAAAAGTGTAAATGACTTTAGAAATTTTTCTAGAAGGGGGAGCAAATGGGGGTTCCCTACAGAATACTCCTGGCCCTGTAGGGGCCACAGGGTGGGGTGGGCCTAGGTCATAGGCCAGGGCAGCCACCCACCTGCTCACTTTCCCGTGTTTAGTCTGTGACCTCTGGCCACAGTGAGACCCTGGCTTTGGCCATTCCAAGAGGTCAGTGGGACCATAGTAGGCAGCATGAGTGTGGGCTGGGTGCCCTGTACCTCTTTAGCAGGTTCCAAGGCATTGTCTCAGAGCCTGACTGACATTTTTCTTTCTTAACATTAACTCCCCTCCATCCTGCTTTGCTCCTACAAGCTGACAAGATTTCAACCCAAGGCAGGAGACTCTCAGCACTGTCATAAAGTACATGTGGAGAAGAGCTAAGAGGTAAATGCATTTCACTGGACGTCAATTTTGTCTGGAAGTTTCCCTGTGGTTGGAAGTTTCTTTGAAAACTTGGTGATTATTAAGATGCAAGTGGTAGGAAGAGTTTGTTGCTGCCTACCTGCTGCCCAGCCCTGTCTGCTCTGATGGTCCTCCTCCTTGGTCCTCTCCACAGAGCAGGGCAGAGAAAGGACAAGGGACACTCTGGTAATGGGTGGGAAAGGATACTTACTGAGGCCAGAGCCCTGGAGTGCTTGGTGGGATGTGCCCAGGCCACCTATGCTGGAGGCCCTTAAAATTTTTTTTCTCTCCCTTTATGTGGCAGATCCCTGGCTAAATTCCCTGGCTATAAAGTACACATAAACATGCTATTCTATAGTCTAGGAGTGGCCTCAAAGTCTTTGAAGGAGTTGTGTTCTGTGGCCTGAGACACTTTGTAGTGTGCTCTTTGGTTATACAAAAGCAAGGCCAGAGTCTACCATGGGAGGAAGAGTGTGACAAAATATAACCTAAAACTCATCTATGTCTGGTGACACAGGGGCTGTGCCCTTGCTGTGGTCAGAGCAGGAGCTCTGGCAGTGTTATTCTGAGAAGGTGTGTTGTGTTTGGGCTGGTGGACTTGTGCAAAATGGGACATGGGCCTCCTGATTTGGGGAGCAAGGAGAAAGCTCCAGTGAATGCCATCTGGGAGTGTCTCCAGCTTCATAGGGGAGTGTGTAAATATGAGTGTATGAGGGTCTCTGTTGCCTCAAGTGAGCTCTGCCCTCCATGTGGAATTTCACTGTTGATGGGTACGAGAAGCTGTGGGTTCTGATATTCAACTCAGGTTTTCCTTTTCAGCACTCAAGTTCTGAACTTCTGTAACTGAGTGTCAACCTCGGTGTGGGGCATGTCAGCAAAGAGAGTGTCCACACGTGGGAAGAAGCAAAGCAGGAGGGGAGGGGCCTCAAAAACCAGAGGTCAGCAGGAAGGAGCACAGCAGATCTTCTAAAAGTAGCAGTGAGGAGCAGCCCCTCAGGGTGCTAGCTTTTCACTTTTCCTGGGGTTCATAGCCAGGGTGAAGAGAGGGCACCTGCTAAGAGACATAAGGTCTTTTTCAGTCACAGAGGGGCAATTGAATGATTATTTTTATTTAGATAGAAAAGGCCCTGCTGACCTTGGAAGACAGGAAAATTAGGAATCCTCGGCATTTAACTATGTATTTCTTCATGTAGCATTTTATGCCTTTAGACACCTATTGAAAATTATTTTGGGTTTGGGCTCTGTCAAGTATAAAGAAGAGAAAAAGACCCAGCATCTTTCAGAAATCTCTCCCTCTTTCACGCTAGCATTACCACCGCCACCACCGCTCAACTATTACAACAGTCTTATTGATTTAGGAAATGTCCCAACTCTAAGTGGAAAGCTGGGTCTGCCCAGAACTGGCAGGGCTGCTGGGTGGCACTCTAGTCTTGTCTTCTGGTTCTGGAGGCAGTGGTGGGCTGTGGCATGTTGCTGGGAAAGGGCAGAGTGCTCAGGGGCAGGGGGAAATCAGTCTGACTCTTACCCTGTGGGAGCAGTTTTCTTCCGAGAACTCCACAGAGTTAAGAGTAATGTTCGTGGACTAGAGCTGGCATTTTGAAGACAGTCTCAAGTTTCTGTATTTGAGAACTTGAACATCTCTCTTCATGTTCTTCTTTGATCTTATAGTCAGGGTATCTGGCCCAGTGGACTTCAGGCTTCTGGAATTCAGAAACGGTCTCTAGAGAGCAGAGCATGGGTCTGAGCTCTCAGTAGGTCCCATCCTGCGTGGGCTGAATTCAACAAAGGGCACGACACCTGCTTCAGAGAGCTTACTGTCTGTCCACAAGGTAGCTTGAAATGAGCAGCCACTGATCTTGAGAAGGATTTTTGGGTTGGCAGCCTTGGCCTTCCCTCTCTTAGGCCTTTCATAACAAAATGTCATAGACTGTGTGCCTTAAACAACAGAAATTTATTTCTCATTGTTCTAGAGACTGGATATCCAAAATTATGATGAATTCTTTGGGGAACAGGGCTTCAACTTTCGGGTTTTGGAAGGAACCAAACCTGTATTCTAGAACACTTTCTGGGTCCTCCTATTCTTGCCTCTGGGCCTCCTTGATTCCCTCACCCAGAGATAAATAGGAACCACACTTTCCCTCCTCTAATTCTCTGTTCCCAAAGGGTTCTAGTACTATTCAAGAGAATGGCCTTCCTACTCCAGGAGCTATGTTCTCAGCCAGATTGCTCAAGAGAGGGAAATGATATTTTCTGGAAATGAAGTTCTCAGCTTTAGCCTGTGCCTCTGGAATTCTTATTATTTGATCAGTTTGGTCCAAATTCAGACCCTGCTGGTGTCCTTCTGACTCAGCTCCCTGGGGTCTATGCCCAGAGGGAATCCCATGGCTACCGCTGCCGGAACAGTGGGCACCACGGTCTTAACCTGATAAAACCATGGCTCTGGGAATGCTGCAGGAAATGAGGCCTTTCATTCTCAGTGCTTTATCCTGTTGAAGCATCAGGGTCGTAATGATCCAGACAGTATGGGGGAAGTTTGGATGAAACCAAAGCGTTATTTCAGAGTATCTATTAAAATAACTGTGGCATGTGTCAGTGTTTCTGGAAGAAATGTGCACGTGTGTGCGCATGTGTATGCCTGTATGTGTGTTGAAGCAATGCAGTTAGCATAAAATAGAGAAGAAAATATTGAGCTACAGTCTGTGCACCTATGGTTAAATCGAAGATGGTTTCTGAACTACTCTAATGAGGGAATAATTTCAATAGGACAATACATTGCAAAGCCCAGTTTCCCCCTGGCTAGTCCTTTGACTCACCCCAGGGTCTGCTTCGTACCTGGCCTGTCTCCCCATCCTGGGCACCGACGTTCAGATGTGTGGAGCCGCAGGCACAGCGAGGTGAGCCATGCCTGCTCTGGGGTCTTTGCTTCCCTGGGCTCTCCGTGACTTTTAAACTTCTAGGATGAAGGGTATGGTGCCAGTTTTCGGGTGTGGCATTTCTGTGAATGAGCCAAAACCATCTGGGGAACGATAAACATATGTATATCACGAAGCAGTGTGTAGCAGCCAGGCCTCACAGGCTGGTGTTTTCTCATATCCCACAGTTTTATGACCCCATACCTTTAAATATTCATTTCCCTGGCTCTACATGGGGACATAAAGTCAGACTGTGCTTCCACAAGTTGTGGTGGGTGCCATTCCCCATAGTCCTAATAGCCACTTCCTTGGGAGAGGAGAATTACCTTCTCCCCCAGCACAACCCACCAGTGAGTGACTGCTCCAGGTCAGAGGACCGGCCTGATGGTCAGTGTTCGCAGTGTTCCCTGCCAAGGGTCGCCTCAAGACACTCTTCTCTCTCTTTTTTTCCTCTGGTGTCAGACCTGCTTCCTGCATTATGTGTCTATGTGTGGCTAACACGCTGGGAGGATTTACACTCCTGTAACCCGGGGCCTGCCCCACCGCTCCTGAAACAGGCCAGGTGGTCAATATCCATTTGCCGAACTAATGAAGGATTCTCCCAGAAAAGCTGTGGCTTTCACAAATGAATAACACTGGCTGTAAGTGAAATATGCCGTGGGAAGCCCGAGTAAATGAGGCCACACTGTCAGGTGAACTGGTGGAGTTATCCATTCACTATTTCGCCACCTTACCGTCCCCTGGGCCGGGCTCACTTGGTAGAGGTGAGGCCTGTGAACCTGGGGCCGTGATGCCTCTGGCCTGGGCAGGTGTGGGTGACTGAGCTTCCACCGCAGTTAGAGACCTCCCTCCGGCATGTGGTCCTCAGCCTGCAGTGCCTCTCTGGGCTGAAGGGAAACACTGGGCTGTCGAAACTCTTGTGGTTTATAAAAGTGACCTAAGCTGAGTGTACGGTTCATTTTCTCTGTGGAGGACCCCTAACTCCTTCAGTTTCTTAATAACTGGGGACATAGACTGGCTGGTCAGGCTGAATCGTTTGAGGTATGTACACAATCAGTCACCCTTACTGGGTAGTGATTAGGAAATCTGGATCTGGGACAAGACCCACAACACCCCACGGCAAACACTGAACATTTGATGTCTCTCTGTTACAACATTCTTAGTTCATCTGAGCTCAGATCCATGACAGGTAGTCATTGAATGAGAAAGGAGGCTCAGATTTGGGGCCACAGAAGGTTGAAATGTAGTCTGATGAGGTCATGTTAAACGTGATTTGAGAACACCTGTCCATTGCAGCATTTCCAAGAGCAAGACGGGGCACACAGAACAAAATGTCCCCACCCCGGCATGACTGCAGGTTTAATGGTAATGAAGTGATATCAACACAGTGGCAGGGATGTGGTCAGCAGGCCCCACAGCCAGGCATTTCCCATGAAACGGGAAGAGTCACACTACAGCCATCAAAGCCAGACCTGGCTCTTGGTCTTCACTTTGTATCTCTATCTATAATCTAGAGGGCTACTTCTCCTATACCCTCTGTGCCATCTTCTGTTATTCGTGTTGATGCCAGCCGTGTGACTGCAGCTTCCACATTGCAGGTTAGAAAGCCCTTGCCCGTTCAACAGTGACCTTGGTTCTCACCCCACCCCTGTGAGGTAGGTCAGACTAATGTTGCCCTCCATTTATACAGGACTAGAAACTAAGGCTCAGAGAGGTCAAGTGGCTGATTCACAACTATCCAGCTGAGTGGAGAGAGGGCTGGCACCAGAAATCTACACTTCTGGGTTCATCTACTCCCAGCTCGCTGCCACCCTAGCCCAAGAACTATCTGACAAGGAACAGCAAGTTTTCCCCAATGATGCTTCACTCTCAGAGGATATTAGTCTTTATCTTGAAATGTCTGAAGTAAATGGTGTTTTTTATCACTGAACACCCTGTTTTCTAGCCTCTTAGCTCCTATTCTGGGTGCTGACCTGATGCCATTCCAGTGCTATGGGTGAGCCCTTCTGCTGTCTGCCCTCCATGTGTCCTGAGAGAGGAGCCTTGAAATAGCCAGGCCTGGGCAGTGAGAGCATGGGGGTTGTCCTAACTGGCTTCTCCTTGAAGAACGTGTGTGAACACAGCTGTGCAAGGCGTGGCACATAGCGAGGGCCTGAAAAATACTAGTTCAATGAAAACTTTAGAATCGAAACAGTAATATAAGGTGAGGAGTGGTCTGAATGGTGAGCTGAGGGCATTTGCCTTTGGGGGTCCCCTGTCTTTCTGGAATTTCCCCCAATGCTCCTGACATCAACTGTCAGAGGATTTGTGCTTTTCATTTTCCAAACATGTTCTCAGAAAAGGGCAGAGATTCATCGATTCTTACAAATGACTGGTGTTGGTTTTCAGATAGATGGGGATTAGAAGAAGTAAAGCCCGAGTAAAGAGCAGAAGATTTGGTGACAGAATTCTTGACATTGGCCAGTATGTGGGGCCAAGAGTGGGACCAGGAAAAAGAATCTCTTGTATCTCTTTCTCCTGAATAAAGATCTGCCATGGCTGGGATCTGGCAGTTAGAAAAGATTTTAGATGCCGCAGCTTTGCACTGGTAGTTTGTGCTTTCTGCCCAGTCTGGGCATATCACAATTCCTTTCCTTCCTGAGCCAACTGAATTAATTGGGAAGGGGAGAGAGCCCCAGTGACTTGTGCTCTGACAAGCCCTTGGTCTCTTTGAGCTCAGTGACAGGCAGCCAGACTTCAAAGGCCCTCTGTGCCCTCCTCCTTTTACCCTGCCTGTCAAGAGAGGCTTCAGAGGAGTGAGTACTGGGGCTGTGGGGAGGGTGGCCGGGGAGTCCGTCTCCCTGACATTTGTCCTTCCCTTGCTGCCGACAGCCAACTCCAGACCAGCTCTGTAGCCTGATGCCATGGCCCTCCAACCTCTCACACCAGGGAGACAGCTCGGCCTCTAAATTTAGCAGGAGGAAAGGAAAGGGAGGTCAGCGTGTGCAGGGTGAGGGCTGAAGGTGGAAGCGGAATGAAAGCGCCAGTGGACGGGTGGGGGCAATGAGAAAGAGAGGAGGGATTGAGGGCAGGGGCTTCACAGCAGCTGAGTAGCTGTTAGGGACAGACAGGAGAGTCTTTTAAAGAGTTAGTAAAAATGTAGCATGTGAATTTTCACTATTAGCAGCAAGTACCGTGAGCCAGGACTGGAATTTGCACATTTCACTACTTGTCTCATTTAACCTCCCAATAGGTGGGTGCGATAGCTTTCAGGATAGTTTACTTTTCCGAATTATGGATTAACGTGGCTCAACTTGCAGATTTTACGTGATAGTCTAGAATTCTATTAGATCTGTCGGATCATGAACCATTGCTTTTTGCACTGCTGTCATAAATGAATGTGTATGCACTGAAACCTCTCTCACTGGGTTGTTAGTCCATAGTTTCTCTGACTACTTTCAAGAAAGTCATATTTCTTATTTTCTCTTTAATGGATGTGGCAATGATTTGTCCTTTTAATTCTCTCATGATTTTGTTTACACCATTGCTTAACTTAGCAGGTCATGTGTATCTTGAATGAGGCTTGGGTGAGTTTCAGACAGCTTTCTTCATCAGATCAGAGCTGAAACTCTGAATCAAAATACTTGTGTGGCTGGTTGGGACTATGAAAGCTTAATGTCTTCAGGTTACCAGTGCATGCCTATGTGAAATAATTTTGGTATGCATCCTGGCAATATCAAAGGGAAACTTTTGGACAAGAGAAACAATGGGATGGAAACATGTCCTTAACCAGAGAGGATGCCACATTCAGCAAGGAAACAGCCTTAGCCTGGGAACACTTCTCTATTTTAATGGCTAAATGACCAGATTGAGATTATCTTGATGTTTATCACTGCGCTATTACTACCTGTTGCTTGGCAACCAAGAATTTGAACAGTCGTCAGGGAAAGGACCAACAGTTCCAAGTTCTGCGTCTTGTTCTGGCTGGCATTGATGTGGGGCGCGGCGCTGGACAAGAGGTGCTCAGCTGGCTTCTGCCTCATCCCGGAAAGTTGCTTAGCAAATAATGGGCACTTATCCATATGCCTTTGTGACCACAGGGTCGGATGAATGAAGGACTTATCCTGAAAGGATCTTGCTTTTTTTTTTTTTTTTTTAAGCTAAACTTCCAATGAATCCAATGGATTTTCAAAAAGGGAAAGAGTGAAGCAGGCTCTGAAAGGACTGTGTGTGTGTGTGTGTGTGTGTGTGTGTGTGTGTGTGTTTGAAGGAGGAAAGAGAGGGGAAAGATTGAGGTCCTGGAAAGTGGTGAAATACAAGGGTTTGAGGGCTCTCAGGTTCTGTTGGCAGCAGCCATCCTGTTGGCTACCTATGCTGATATACAGGTCACTCTACAGGTCAGGAATCTGGCCACCCTCCATCCTAGTATCTGGCTTTCTCTGTAGTCTGCGAGACCACTGCTGTTTCCTGGTGCCAGGCCTGGCTGGGCAGGTGGGTTGTTTGCTCTCTGACAGGCAAGGCTCTGCCTCTCCCACCTCACCTGGTAGACAAGATGCTGACCTCCAGAGCATCAGGAGCATCGGATTCCCTGCTCTGAGCATGAATGCTTCCACGTGAGCAGAGCAGGCCTATTTGTTGTACAAGAAATGACTGCCGCGTTATGAAACATGGCTCATTTCTAGCTAACGCGCCTTGTTTCCCCTGCAGCTCTTATTATGTTAAAGCCTGTCTCTCCCAGTGTTATCAGATGGTTTCCTAGGAGATGCCCTCACCGGCCAAGCTCTCTGCTGATGCTGGAGTTGGATATTATCTATAGGCACTAAATATCTGCTTTGTTCACTCAGCACTGTTCTGCCCTTTCTCCCTGGGCTGGTGGCTAGTTTCTTGCAAGGGTCCCTAATGGCTGTGCAGAGAGGGAAAGGCTAAATGTATCTGCCTTCCCACATCTTTCACAGCCATGAGCTGGGCTCTCTCTCTTTCTGCTCTGACAGATTTACTCACTAGTACCTTTTCATTTTCGACTAATGTAAAGAATTTGTTAGTTGCTGGTCGGTTTTCCAAATTAAAAGAAAAAAAAAAAAGTTGGTGCCCAGACACATTCCAAGACTTTGTATGAGAGAGCACAGAGACCCCCTTCCTCAGATGGGTAGGTAAAGTTATTTATTCTTACTACACCTCAGCTTCTAGCTCTGTAAAATGGAACCTCTGTGGTGATATCTAGAAGCATCAGCAATAGCTGCTGGAAACTTAAAGTAGGGAGCTCTACTTCCTGTTGGTTAGTCTTTTCTGACAGAGAGGTCCAAATATAGCTCCAGGCTAGCTTTCCATAATGTGATGAGAAGACAGGGCGTCCCTGAAGTTTGAGGGAGCCTGCTGTCACTGTGGGAGGGGGGGCTTGACAACTTGGGCAGTATCCACACAAAGATACAGTTTCTAATCTGTCAAAATTGCTTCTTCTTAGAAGCCCTGATTATATTAACACATTCTCTATCTGATCTCATTGTGCCTCTCAGAATTTTCTTCTTATAACTCTACGCAAAGCCAATCAAATTACATTGAGATGAGGAAATAAATATGCACTTAAGGTGAAAAAAGTATGCATATATATTATTTTTGGAACTGAACATAAAGGTAGATCACATATATCATGGTTTAGTACTAGATTTCTGAAGTGAGAAGTCATAGAAGATGACAAATAGGACCCGAAAAAGAAATAAGAATTGTGGGAAGAAAATGTGATAGAAATGAATGTCTGAGAGTAAAACGCAGTTCAACCCATTTCCTGTAATGGCATAAGAATAGGTAATGAAAGAAAGGTAGAAGACCACTATTCAGTTCAATGAAGCAGATAATCCCCAGAGGCCAAATAAGTCAGTATTTGCTTCAAAAAGAAAACCCTCTCCTTACCTCCTCTCATCCCCCGCCTGCCTAGGGTTCCACGGAGGGACATGTACTTGGTTGAGTTCATCGAAAACCCCCCAGAGTAGAATGAGCACAAGTGTCTGAGCAGGTGACAAAGCCTGTGCCCGCACTGCAGCTCTTTGCAAACAGGATTAGATCGTCTACACTCGGACAGCTTCATTTTCCCACTCTTTTTTTTTTTTTTAATTTCTTTTTAGTGTAACAGTATTCATTGTTTTTGCACCACACCCAGTGCTCCATGCAATACGTGCCCTCCTTAATACCCACCACCTGGCTCCCCCAACCTCCCACCCCCACCCCTTCAAAACCCTCAGGCTGTTTTTCAGAGTCCATAGTCTCTCACGGTTCATCTCCCCTTCCAGTTTCCCTCAACTCCTAACTATGTAGATCTTTGTCTCTGGGTGGGCCAGCTGTGTGGTCAGAGTTAAAGGTGACATCATGACGTAATAGAAAACAAGGCAAACCTAATTCTTGTGCCCAAACAAGGCTGCATACAAATGCCACTAGGAGGCTCCACTTAGGCCAGCCTCAAACCTGGGGGAACTTAAAGTTGCCAGGAAAGGCTTGACTCCTGGGGCCTCTAAAATACCATCCAAAGTAGTGGCATTCAGACTCTTGGGGACCTACAGTAAAAAATAATTTGATGCCAACTAGCACACAGCTACATATATAAAGATCTATGCATATATATAAGAACGAAACAAACATATTGTAAAACAGTACTTTATCTCACTATGTTGGATAGACCGATATTTTTAATTCCAGTCCATTCCATTTCATTCCGTTGCGGATAATAGGTTATGATTGTCTGAATTTCACTACTCTGACACTGATCTAGAACCAGGTGTAGGGATAGAAAAGGTACATCTTGGGACCATGTCTTTAAGGCTGTCATTCTTCTTTCCGGCCTGGCAGAGGACAACTTCGTAGTAGCCCGTACCACATCAGAATGATATCTGACAAAATATTATAAAAACAGTGCTTTTAAAAACTTCGATGGATCACCATTTTGTTTCATCACAATTGATTAAATCAAATATAAGTTATTTGAAGTGAACTTTGATATTAAAAGTATTATGCTGATTTGGTAAAAAAATCATTTAAAAAAAATTTATTTTGGAAGGGGAACAGTGGAAAAGGGTATTAATATTTATTGAGACCTTACATGTGCCCAGTATATAACACATGTTATCTTAATCCTCAGGGTCACACTGAAAGGAAGGTGTTATCATCATTTAACAGATAAGGAAACTGAGGTGCAGAGGAATTTAAATGATATGTCTAACTCCATTCAACTTGTCAGGGAGGGAGCCAAGATTCATATGTGGGTCTTTTTCATGGAAAGCAGGTGCCCTTTCACTTACGTTCAGCTACATTCAATATAAGCCTTCAGGTGAGCTCCAACTTCATTAGGTTGGCAAGCACAGATGACCGACATTTCCCTAGGATGTTGTGTGGTTGCTCCTGGGTTCAGAGATACTCTAAAGATAACTGAAACTAGGGGATTTTGATTCCATTATTAACGTTTCTTGGGCAGGAGACCTTGTTCTGGGCCTTACTTAGAACACAAGTTGAACTTGCAATCAGACTACCAATGTCAGAATTTTTCAAACACAAAAACTTACGAATGGTCATGCACACTTGAGATAGAAAATACACTACTCTTCCGAAGAGCAGTCTCTACTGACCTGCCAAGAGAGTGAGCCATTGCTGAGGGCTGTTTAGCTGGAGTATTTGATTACTGGTCCTGGTATAGGACATCAAATAAGAGACCAGTTAGTGTTGTGGGTGGGAGGGCTGGCTCTGGACATCACAGCTAATGGGTTCCAACACAGAATGAGCTACTGTGTTAAAACTACTTAATCCTCATGAACCCATTTCCTCATCTGGAAAATGAGATAAATTATAATACCTATTGATAGAACTATCATATGGGGATTATATTAGTAAATCTCATGGTGACATTATTAGATTTTATCACTATTGTTATTATTTATTATCACTCAGAGCATTCAGCTTTGCTGTCCTCCATACCCAGCACTTGCATTCATGTCCTAGGTAGAAAGGAAGCCTTTGTATCTGCCACCAGAGAGGGCTATTCATTTTTTAGGAACCAACAACATCACCATTTGCTTATCCAAAGGCACCTGATTCTTCAGTGTTTTGTGTTACTAAAACGTAGTGTACTTTGAAAACAGCAAAACCTTGAGACACCTGGGTGGCTCATTAGGTTGAGCTTCTGCCTTCAGCACAAGTCATGATCCCAGGGTCTTAGGATCAAGTTCCACATTGGGCTCCTTGCTCAGCAGGGAGCTTGCTTTTCCCTCTGCCTACTGCTCCCCCTGCTTATGCTCTCTCTCTCTCTCTGACAAATAAATAAATAAAATGTAAAAAAAAAAAAAAAAAGGAGCAAGGCTTTGAGGAGAAATTATGTTCTTGCCCTGAACTTGAGTCCTTTCAAAATTTTGACTTGCTACACTCTCCTCTCTGCCCCTCTTAACTAAGAAAAAAAGGGATATTGTAGCTTTTGATACATTGCTGATATTGACTCAGCAATAGGATCCATATTAATAGGAGAGAAATTTCACAAGCAGAAAATTCTGGCGGAAAGGTAGAAAAAAGTGAATTTTTCAAAAATGTCCTTCCAAACCCTTTGAATTGACGAAGGCACAGTTGAAAATGTCTCCCAACATGTAGGCTTGAATGACCATTTTGCTTTTAAAGACTCAGAGAAGTTCCTCTGGCAATGTTAGCCAAGTTGAGTAGAAATGGATCAGAGAAGGAATAAAGGCTGTAACTGAGCATTGAAGGTGGAATAAAACCCAGGTCCTCAACTTAGAGTTCCCTGGTTCTTTCTGATGGTCGTTCCGCAGATGGAGCCAGAAGAGATGGCTGGAGACTTATATTGTCTCAGACCAGTTACTCATGTAAGAGGGTCACAACTGGAAAGAAACTCACCAGTGTTTGAGACAAAAAAGTCAGAAGCTGATGCTTTTGATGAGGAAGTACTGAGAAACATTAACTCTGAGAGAGACAGTACACCACAAATCAGGAGGAGGTTCCAAATTCGAGTTTGCCCTTGCTTAAGACTGGGGATCCTATAAAAGAGCCTGAAGGTGGTTGACAGCAGCAGATAATGCATCATGAGGGTATCTGCTAGCTGGGGGTTGTCTGAGGAAGATGGATTGTCCCTAAGGGAGCAACAGGCTAGTCAAAAGTTTGTCATGATTCAAATGCTGTTTGGTTATTGGAAGGACAATGGTGCCCAAGGACTGGACCACCATTCTGGATCTTTCCTTGAGGCCACTAACTCAGTAATGAAGAGGTACTCTGTCACTGGTCAGGATACAGCATTGGTTCCTGGTTGCTGGTCATATCCTAATGCTGGTGGAAAGCCAACAACAAAATGAGTCATCGTATGTTTTCATGCTGTGCCTTTTGCTTTAGGCTCTGCCTCTGTCATGGGACATGTGTAGCAGCAGTTGGCTACTAATGTTACATGCTGAGCTCAGGAAACCAATTTTCCATTTCTCTGTGTTACAGAATACACAGAGACTCAAGAAAGATGCTTATTCCCATGTCTGTTCTATCCAGGGTCATGACCTTCAAATATATCCTGTCTGCTCAGTCCTGTCTCCCTTCCTAACATAATGTGGTGAAAGATGTGCACTCAGGTTTTCTTTAGCATACCTCCTCACTCCACCCTCCCTTTCTACCTCAGACTTCAGAGCCCACTCCCAGCCCCTATTTATAGATTTTCTACTCAATCCTGTTATAAAAATCAATAAGAAAGTCTTCCTTATGAAGGTAAGTGACAGACATCATTTAAAAATGTGACCTTTTCTTAAAGATATTTGCAGTTGAGGGGCACCTGGGTGGCTCAGTGGGTTAAAGCCTCTGCCTTCAGCTTAGGTCATGATTGCAGGGTCCTGGCATAGAGCCCCACATCGGGCTCTCTGCTCAGCGGGGAGCCTGCTTCCTCCTCTCTCTCTCTCTGCATGTCTCTCTGCCTACTTGTGATCTCTGTCTGTCAAATAAATAAATAAAAAATCTTTTAAAAATTAAAAAAAGATATTTGCAATTAAACTGTCACCCTGTTAGGGTCAGAACAATATTTCCTCACTCTTTCCTCTATTTCCTAATTCATGCTTTCTGTTTACCCCATTATTTATAAAACCATACCTCCATCCTCTACTGCCTCCAAAATGGATTTTTACCTTCTTCAATTTTTAATCAATCACCTGAATCAATTTTTTTGTCTTTGCTCTTCATCACCTCTTTGGTTTCAATAAAGACAGTTCTACAACTATCACAGTATTAGAACTGTTTCTTTTGCCCCCAGTTCCTAAAGTATACCCTTTGACATTACAATATCCTGCTCTTCACTATCACTAAACAAACCTAGAAACTGTG
>PISX010012478.1:0-60624 GCA_004024625.1 Mellivora capensis | reverse complement strand
GAAATTCTCTACAATAATTCTCTCCAATATACCTTCTGCTCCCCTCTCTCTTTCTTCTTCTTCTGGAATCCCAATTATTCTAATGTTGTTTCGTCTTATGGTGTCACTTATCTCTCGAATTCTCCCCTCGTGGTCCAGTAGCTGTTTGTCCCTCTTTTGTTCAGCTTCTTTATTCTCTGTCATTTGGTCTTCTATATCAGTATTTCTGTCTTCTGCCTCATTTATCCTAGCAGTAAGAGCCTCCATTTTTGATTGCACCTCACTAATAGCTTTTTTTATTTCAACTTGGTTAGATTTTAGTTCTTTTATTTCTCCAAAAAGGGCTTTTATATCTCCAGAGAGGGTTTCTCTAATAACTTCCATGCCTTTTTCAAGCCCGGCTAGAACCTTGAGAATTGTCATTCTGAACTCTAGATCTGACATATTCCCAATGTCTGTATTGATTAGGTCCCTAGCCTTTGGTAGTGTCTCTTGTTCTTTTTTTTGTGGTGAGTTTTTCCTGCCTTGTCATTTTTTCCAGATAAGATTATATGAAGGAGCAAATAAAATACTAAAAGGGTGGCAAAGACCCTAGGAAAATGTCCTTTAAAGAAAAAATTGAATTAACTGCAAGACTAAAGAATCATGGGGAGAAAGCCATGAATTCCGTGCTTTGCTTTTTTCTCCTCTGTGGTTCCGCTGCTCTCTTTGTTAAGTGAACTTGGTCTTGGCTGGATTTCTTTTGATCTTCTTGGGGAGGGGCCTTTTATAGTGATTCTCAAGTGTCTTTGCCCGAGGCAGAGCTGCACCGCCCTTACCAGGGGCTGGGCTAAACAATCTGCTCGGTTTCGCTTTCGGTAGCTTTTGTTCCCTGAGCGCTTTCTGGAGAGTTCTGGAGGACGGGAATGAAAATGGCGGCCTCCCAGTCTCCGGCCCAGAAGAGCTGAGATTTTGGGGCCCCACTCCTCAGAGAAAAGCCCCGGCTACTCCCATCTCCCTTGCCTCTGGCCGTGCTCCGAGCTCACCCAGCCTGCAACCGGTTCAAGGTAACCCTAAGCTGAGAGCTCACTCCTCGGCTCTGTCTCTGTGGCTGGCTTCCGATACCTGCTAGCTCTGCGACACTCAGACACCCCCGATCCTTCTGTGACCCTGTGGGACCTGGGGCCACGCTGACCTCGTGTGGGCTTCACCCCGGTTTAGCCTCTGGAGCGATGTCCCTCCGTGGAGCAGACTTTTAAAAGTCCCGATTTAGTGCTCCGTTGCTCCGCCGCTTGCCGGGAGCCGGCCCCTCCCCTGCGGTCTGTCTTCCCATCACTTTCGATTCACTTCTCCGCCAGTCCTACCTTCCAGAAAGTGGCCGATTTTCTGTTTCCAGAATTGCTGTTCTTCCTCTCTTCGATCTCCCGTTGGATTTTTAGGTTTTCGCAATGGTTTGATAAGCTATCTAGCTGATCTCCTGCTACCTGATGTAGTCTCAGCTGCTACTTCTCCGCCATCTTGACTCTCCTCCTCCTCTATTACATATTTCTAATAGGTTTTTATTTCTGGTCTGTAGAAAAGCTATTGATTTTTGTACGTTGATACTGCCTTGGGAAACCATACCCAATTCTCTAATAATGTTTTAGTTACGTGTTTTAGACTTTCTGGGTGGAAAATCTTATCTTCTGTAGCTAATGATAGGTATAGCTCTTTTTTCCCCAATAATTGATAAGACATATATTGTTGTTTTTGTTATTATTATAAGGTCATCTCATTTCTTAACCAGGGCCTTGGTTGGTACTCTTCATCATATTAAGGAAATATCTCTCTATTTTTAACTTAAAGGCCTCTTCTTCCTGTTTCTTCCAAGGTGTTGCATTCTATAAAATTCTTTCTAGGTATCTTATGAGACGTTTACATGGTTTTTCTTCTTTCATCTCTTGACGAGGTGTATTTCATTAGTCTATTTTCTGATGTTTCAATCCTTGTATTCCTGGGATAAATTCTACTGTATCATGATGCATTATTCTTTTATCATATTGCTGGATTCAATTAAAGATTTTTTAAAAAGACCTTTGTATTCATATGTAAAATTGGACCATAGTTTTTTTCTACATGTATGAACACAAGCATGTATTCATATATCAAATTTGACTGTAGTTCCCCTTCCTTCAGAATCAGAAACTGTGTCTGGTTTCAGGATCGGGGGTGTTCTAGTTTTGTAAAATGAACTGGCATGCTCTCTTTTTCTGTGCTCCAGACTGGACTGAATAACTAGAACTTATTTGCTCTATAAGGTTTAATAGAATTTGCTCATAAAGCGTTCTAGTTCTTGTGACTTTGAGGACACATTTTTGACTTTCTTTTTAGTATCTTTTATGATTATTAGACTACTATTTTTTTTAAAGATTTTTTATTTATTTACTTGAGAGAAAGAGAGAGAGAGAGAGAGAGAGCATGAGATGGGTGAGGGGCAGAGGGAGAAGCAGACTGCCAATGAGCAGGGAGCCCATTGTGGGGCTTGATCCCAGGACTTCGAGTGACCTGAGCAGAAGGCAGACGCTTAACTGACTGAGCCACCCAGGCACCCCTAGACTACTACTTATTCTTGAATAAATGTTGGTCATTTATATCTTTGTATAATACATTTTTTCTCTGGATTTTCAAATTTAGTAGTATTAAACTTTTCTTTCCTAGTATCATTTGATTAAATATATTAATACATGTAAACCATTTATAATACTACTTGACTGATGGCTAATGCTTGATAAATGTTAGTAGTGGATTAAAGGATGTTTCTGCATTATTTTAAAAATCTCCAATGGATTTATTTTAATACTAACACCCTTAAGCATAAATCTTTATTACATGAGCCATGAGCACAACTCGAGTTGTTCAAATTTAGGAGCGGGAGAAGGGTAAATATTTCATAGAGCTTTAGTAAGAGAGATCAGCCAGCATTCAGCCAGTTTCAGGAATAGTTGGTCCAGAATGGTTTTGTGAAGAGGGAGTCATTGATCTTGTAGTTTAGAAGCAGTTGCTGGGTCTGGGGTCATATGAAGGCCGCCACTCTAGGACATGCTTAATCTTCAGGGGCTCTTACAGATTATTTAGGATTATTTATAACCTATACTAGCATATTTGGGTGTCCACTGTATCATGTTAGGTCAAGCCAGAGTCTTCTACTTTTGATTACAGGCAGTTCCTAATGTGTTTCCCAAAATGTGTACAAAGGCTAATGCTTAAAAGTCAGAGATTGACTTACGTATGATGAACAGTGTCCTTTATGAAGAAAGTTAAAACAGAAAATTTCCAATTAAACCTCCCCTTGTAGACCCAGTTGTCAATGACCTAGTGTATAGATAGTCATATTAACACTGCCAAATCTGAACTGTTGATTAACAGATGGGGTGTTTTTAGCTGATATTTTCATAGTTTCAAATTTGGAATAAAAGGCACACACAAGGCCCTTTCAGAGTTTTCATCTTCAATGTATGCAAGTGTGTGTTGAGCAAAAATTAAAGATCTATAAATTGCCTCTACTTACAGGTTAGATAGGTAGTAAACACAAAATTTTTAAGACCATTAGGGTTATATTTAGTAATTTTCACATAGTTTTACTCTTCACAAATAGAAATAAAGTGGTCAGTTTTATAAAAATTTCAGCTGGGAAAATTTTCTCAATAACTTGAAATTATTTATTCATCTTATCAATACTCAGCATTCCTCAGTATTATAGTTGAATTTATGGATTCTGCTAACTTATCCTTTTTTTATCTCAAGCACTAAATGTAGCTTGGGGTTATGAAATGATTATTTATTTAATACTTTATTAAATAAATGGTATTTGATTTAAACCACTAGACTACAAGTCATAATTTCTGGCTTTATAAATAAGCCTGGAGTCCTTCATAATTAGGTAGTTTTAATCCATAATTTTATATGAAGGGATTTAAATAGAAGAAAAATATAGATTTCTAATGGAGGAGTGACAGTGCAACGCACAGAGGTTGATACTGGGTGATATGTATGTGGAGATTTTAAAGAATATTTGCTTTATGAAATATAAAGCCCATTTACTGTCTAAAAAATTAATTTGAGAAAATGGGAGTGAATTGCTGGAGGTCAATGAGGAATCTAGATTTAATACTTTGGTCTATAGGAAAATAGTAATTATTTATTCTAAAGATTATGTGTGACACATTTTTAAATATTAAAAACATAGTGTTGCCTTTTTAAAAATATACAATTGATTGTTCTTGATTTTTAAGGCATAGGGTGAGGATCAACCTTAAGGAATGTTCATACTTGAACTGCTACTGAAATCCACTTTGGGCAGATTTCTATACAGTATAACATGGTAGTTGTGAGTTACCACTCACTGTCTTATAACTTCACTAAGGTATTTCATGTCTCTGCCTCAGTTTCTTTATCTGTAGAACTGGAATAAATCTAAGATCATTTGTATTGAGCTGTGGGGATGAAATGAGGTGATACATAAAAATGCTTCAAACTGCGTCAGGTACAGGATGGGCTCCAACATTAGCTTTTTTGATTATTAATATATTGGGATTCCCTTTATTTCTCATCAAAGGTGACCTCTTCTTCCCTTAAATGCTCCTTGTAATGTAAATCTGTGCTCTGTTTGTCCATTGCCTCTCATCCTCACACTTGCCCTTCTGTGTTTTCCTCTGTAATGCTGGGATTGAAAATGAGAAAAGTGCATTGTCTTGATCTTCTGCCTGATTTCCAGCTAGTTTCTGTCAACAGAGAGCACTTTGGAATGGTTTAGAAGGTGGGATGAAGGTGGAAGAAAGGAGCCATTGTGGGACTGGTGGCGGTAGTGGACCAGGCTGTGCTCCCGCCGCCAGTGCTCTATGGCATTGGTGATACGGGGCCTTCGGTGGGTTCTGGCCTGCTCTGTGGCAGCTCATGGTTATTCCAGCACCATTAATGGCTCCTGTGGATGACTGAGGGTAGCCCGGGCCTGTTAGCTGCTCCTGGCCTCCAGGTTACATTATGTTTCCATGCAACTTGGCCCTTCCAGCATCTTTGTAACAGATCTCCTGAATTCAATTCTTCTAGAGAAGTTTCTGTTTTCTTGATTGGATTCTGATTCATGAAGCCAACAGCTCTTGTTCAGCGTTAGATAATGCAGTGATGAATTTTGCAGTATGACACACATCACGTCATTTCCCTGTGCCATTCTTACCCTTAATTTCTTTTGCCAATGTGCCCTGTGCCTTTTTGACTTTTTCTGTTTACTCTCTGCATGCGGGAATTTGATGGAGAGCAGCTTGTAGCTCCTCATGGGTCATATTGTATTTATGGAAACTGAGGGACTTAAGGTATCAAAAACAAAATGCAGAAAATATCTATAATAATACTTTAATGTTTATAAGTCATCTACCCAATTTAAGGTACCATATTTTATTGGTTCTGAGATCTCCATCACCTCTCAAATTTTAACATCTCTGAAATTGGAATATGGCTTAAAAGCAATGTCATCTTGCAACCATCGTATCCAGTGGCCAGTAATTGCTGTTACCTACTCAGGTACAAATATCAAAGTCATCCATCAGCAGCCATGCCTACATGAAATAGATTTCAAAAAAAAAAAAAGAATAGATTTCAGATCCGTAGCTCAGATTAAATTCCACAGATGCTAGAGAACTATTCTTTAACAATGAGGTTCCGAATGGTTGTGATGGGTAGGTCAGGCAAAGTGAAGAATCAAAATTTAACAGTCTTTGGAAGCATGAATCAGAAATAGGCTGTTCCTAAATACTGAGCTAGCCTGAGAGCCCAGCACCAATCTTATAATTCTCTTAGGGATTCATTGATATAAAGTGCTCCTTCACTGATGTGCTTGCTGACACAGAAATGCTCTTCTGTGGAGAAACATGGACACTGATGATTATAAGTCAAAAGATGAATGAGAAGAATTAGGTTCTAAAGGTCAAAGAGTTTTAGGAATAGCTTAACCAATATATTTTGCTTATATGTTGTTACATCTTTAGAATAGAAGGGTGATATGTAATAAAACCCATGCCTGATTAAGCCTGAACTTCTTTCTTTTGATAAGAAAATAATTGTAAACAGTGTAAAATTCTCAACACTGCCAGTTTAATGAGCAGTTTTCTCATTCCTAGTGGTTCATAAAATAATGGTATATCTTACAGTTCACAGTGAATTAACGTTTTCATTTTCTGTCTTGACATAATTCTTTTTGTTAGGTGAATTTTTTTTTCCTTTTCAATTCTCCCTGTGCTGATAGAGAATTGCTTTAAAATAGTGCCATTAAATTCAGCATTCAATTATTTTCTTTGTCATTTTGCTGCTTACCATGTTAGAGTCTATTTATATGATTGAAGTTCACTCATATATAGCTCCTTGCTATAGAAAATGCATTGGAAGACATTTACTAAAGAAATTATAATATATTAAACATGAATGAGGGACAGCTGCTAGTAAAATTGCATATGGGAGAACTTTTGTTAAATTATTAAATGCTGCATACTGAAAGAGTACAGGGAAAAATACTAAGTCATTGCAAAAATTGAACAAGATACATTACAAAGTGGTTAAATTTTAGTGTATAAATTAAGTATACTGATGCATATTATGCAATATCATCAGCCTCAAAGCTTTTTTGTTACCTTAAATGAGATAGGGAAATGTAATGAGGTTAATTTTGAAGTTGTGTAAGGAATGTGATGGTTGCTTTATCATATCGTTGCTTTTGTGCTATGTTTGCAAATTAGTCTGAAAAGGAGCCTGACTTGTCTCATTACACATACAAAAAATTAGGAATGTGGGATTTTCAAATGAATTAATTACCAAGAAAAGAATTAGAGTGCATTTGAGTTGAAATGGGTCCAGGCCTTCCTATCTAATACTGTTTGTCACTATGTTCTCAATGTCACCATTCAGTTAAAAATAATATAGATGTTACTTTTCAGTGGCATTTCAGCAATAAGAAAACATGACCTTCTAAAACAATAACACCAATGATTTTAAGGTTTCAAATGTTTTTATATCTCCGTGTGACGAGTCTCCTGGTTACATGCAAGATACTTGCTGATTCTGACTTGATGTATTTATATTTAGACAGTATGATGGTTACTGGTTTTTATTTAGTGGTGAAGAGACTCCAGCAAAAAACTGACAGGCATGCACAGATAATGAATTTATATCTTCCCATCTTTATGTCTTTGTATTGTCAGAACTTTGGTTAAGTTCACCCAGGTACACGAAGGTCATGTATACAGTACTGCATGTGGTTGTACTCCTTTTGCAACTGGATAGCTTATTAGTAACCTCACTTTCTATTTGTACTATTATTTCAAAAGACAGAGATTGTTTCACAAGGCAGTATGAATCTACAGTGCCTCTATCATGCCTCATAGTTAGCTCAGTTTCCCATACTTGGTGTTTAGTGACATTCATAATTTTGCATACTTGCCCATCAAATTACACTGTATTTTCCCAGAATCCATGGAGACTTACTAAGATGGGTCAACCTCCTTTTAAAAAATTTAATGTTAATATTTTGCCAAACTTTGCATTTTGAAATAAGTTTAAATGGAAATGTTGCAAAAAGAGTACAAAGAATTTTTATGTAGTCCCCATTTATCTTCTAGGTGTTAACCTCATGAATAACTGTGGTAATAATGATCAAAACCAGGAAATTACCAGTGAGCCAATACTGTTAACTCCTCCACACACCTAATCCAAATTCTATTAGTAGTCCTACTAAGGTCGTCTTTCTGGATCAGGATCCAATCCAGAGTCTCCACTTACTGTTGTCTTCTTAGTCTCCATGATTTTGGGACAGACTGTTCCTTTGTCTTTTTCGTCTGTCACCATCTGTCACTATTCTGGTTGATGTTGTCCACACATGCTCCCCGTAGTCACCATGGCTTAGATAGTATGAAGAGTTTAGCATTTAATTATTCTTTATTGAAAGGTATTTTTATCTTTTAATTAGATAGTAATATTATAACAACTATTATAATGACAGCTTATATAGACAAATAATATGGTTAACAGTATATTGATTTGGTCTTGCTAATTTAAGTGGTTAATCTTTAGATTTTCAGTAATTTGAGGTGAAGAGGTGAGGGGGAAATTGGATACAACTGTGTTTGGGGAATAATTTAAAAGTAAGTACTAGAATAAATTGTACTTATTTTTCTTGTTCATATAGTTTCTCATCTCTAACATCAGTACTAAAACAAATAATTGGTATAGAAGTGAAAATTATCAAAGTATGACCATAATTGGTAGCCTCATCTGAAAGATTATTTGGAAAATAACAATTGTAATATAGAGAGATTGGTAGGTGGCTAAAAAACAGGAGTTTTATACAGGAGTAAGAATAATGTCCCTAGAATGAAAACTTTCTTTGTAGTTTTAATGACTTTATCCTTGAGTTAATTCAAATATAAAATTGTCTTCTTTTTAAGAACTGAAAGGATATCCACAGTGTGATTAACTTAATATGTCCTTGTTCTGTCCCTAGATGTGGAAGACAGGCAGACAGATGCTGCTTTCCATAGTTTGCAGATGGGATACTAGGGCAGAAAAGTAATACATTGCTTTGTCAGAGATCACCAAATTACTTAGATGCAGAGACAGGGCTGGGAATTGGGTTCTTGGGTGAGTGGATTTGCCCACTCTCCTCCATTAGACTGTAAATTCTGACAAATGAGATATACTTGCTCAAGTATGAAGATTTCCAATGTTGTTAGTAACCAGGCAGCATGAAGTAACATTTTAGAAATATACTCTATTTTTTTAAAGAAGAACATTTATGTTTTATCACTGCATCGTGTATAATGCAACATGAATAAAGCCTACCAACTTTCACATTTGTGAGGAAACTCGCATTACTGTAGATTAGTGCCAGGGCAGAGAAATGACCCTATTATCTCGGTAATGGTAATATTGTGCCTCACAGGGAAACTTGCATCATTAAGAGTGAGTTATTATTTTCTTGCAGACACTTTCTACATGTGTTATTAATATATGAAGCCAGAAGGAATTGAAAAGGTTTTTCTAGGGACTTGGGTATGTAACTTAAAGCTTTCACCCTTCCCCGAAACAGCACATAGATGTGTGTTGACACGTTTGCAGATGTGCACACACACGACGTCACACCTCCATTTCTTCGTATATATCTTTTCTTTCTACGCGGAATACCCTCTTCATTTCCTTGTTAGCTCTAAGACCCTTCTCAGTTGTGGCCTCCCTGGTGGCGAACTTCCTAGATCCTTACAACTAGGTTGGTGCTTCCGTCTGTTTTCCTAGAGTGGTTTATCCCCACTATTGTATCACGTTTTTGTTTGCCAATCATGTCTGTCTATCCTTATAACTCCCAGTTGAGTGTGTGCTTGTCAGTTTCATATTCGTATCTTGTATGATGCCTGTGTATATTGGGTATGCAGTAACTATTAAATGAATAAAGGTCTATTGTCCATAGCATATACATTTTGCCACTGTCTTATTTTAAAAATGTGTTTAAGATGACCAAACAAATGACAAGAAAATGAGAAGGAGAAAGGAAGGAGGATGGAAAATAAAAATGGGGCCAGGCATGAACTCCTTCATGCCATGAGTCTGTAAGTGCACATGTAATATGAATATAAGCGCATCTACAGTAACATGAATATAAGTGCATCTACAAGGGACACATATATGTGGAACTTAAAAAATATGTTTAAAAAATCTGGCCTGATATTTGAGCCAAAAATTGCATCTTTTAAATTTTGGTCTTAGGAAGATTTCTTATTTTTCCGGATGACACATTTTTGTCAATATACGTCTGATGCTCAAGGGCTTGTCTGGAATGCTCATTAGTGCTGAGATTGGGATGTAATCAGCATTTGATGAAATGGAGTGGTCTCAGTTGGTCCCACTGCTATGAAAACAGGAATCTGTAATAGGACTGTATAGGGCCTCTTCAGTTCCTGAAGTTTTCTGTTATTACTTCTCTTACCTGTTCTCTTTCAAAAAGCACATAGTCATGGGGTAGGAATGCAAGATTTCTCATTCAAAATAATAACCTTCTCTTGGAGTAAGTATCTTTTAAATTAGTGTAACTAAAGTACCTGTGAATTATGGCTTGCCCTCCGGGTGACCTGTTGCCAAGTTCAAATAAACATATTCTCATTCGTCTGCTCTCAGGGATTAAATTTATGCGAATCTAGGTGATTTTTTTGGGGGGGGGGTTGTTTTTAATAAGAGACTCATCTTGAATCTAATTCTCTACACGATCTTGTTGATGGAGAACAACACTTTGTTTGCCATGTTGTTCCTTAATTAAGTGTTAAAGTAATGAGGTCTTATTATTCTGGGTAATTTATTTAATACAATGAAGCAGTTAGTCACTCACTGGCAGCTTTTCAAAGGAAGTGGGCCAGGATGCTAACCCATTTCTTTTGGTGTGCCAGCCATTAGAACTGTGTGTTCCAGGGATTTGCTAATCACTTGGCAACTGATTTAAAAGGCGGGAAAGGCAGGATTCTTGAAGGACAACCACTGACTCACCGACAAGACAGGGTGTGCTGGCTTCAAGGCTTGTCTGTGGGCATGCAGATCTTGCTGCCAGAGGAAAGAAGACTTGATGATAGCAAAGAGCTTATGTGCTGCCTTTCCCATGTTTGTTGGATACATGGTTTAGCAACTGAGAACTACTATGTAGAGTGACTACTCCAGTTGAATGTTTGTCTCCCTGTTTGTGTGTCCCTTTGTCCACCTGTGTATCTGTTGGTTCATCTGCCCATCAAATACTGGATTTAAGCTGTCCATGAATGGGCTGGAATTAACCTCTGAAAGCAATGTTTAGAATTGAGGGTGGCAGACTTTTTCTGTAAAGGAACAGGTAGTAGAATTTTAGCCTGTAGACCATGCTGTCTTTTGTCAACTCAGCTCTGCTGTTGTAGGGCAAAAACAGCCTTAGATGATATGTAAATGAATGGCTGTGTTCCAGTAAGATACACTGTTTACAAAAATTGACCTACCCACTGGTTTAGATAGAAGTATCTGGCTCAACGTAGTTTATGTGTTATACAAAAGCTTTAAAAAATGCTTTTAATGCTTATGAGTTTTCTAAAGCAGCTTATGTCTCAGGTTTGTTAATTAGCTTATCATCTGCTTTGAGTAGTTTGGTAGATTTTAGTGTATTTAAACATATCTATGATTTTAAAAAATATTCATCTCTCTGGCATGGTTATAGAAATGCTATTGGATTGGAAATATTAAAAAAAATAGAATTTTTCTCATCACTGATAACAGTACCATTAAATTTGATAAATTATACTTACAAACGATTTTAAAAACTATGTTTTTTGACATGAAAACACGACCAAGATATATTGCCAAGTGAAAGAAGGAGAGATGATAAGAAGACCTTCAGATCAGGCTGATTATATATGTGGAAAAAAAGATTCACATATATTTATGAATGTGCATACTTGAATATTATGAACATCTGAAAAGACACTGCATTAGTCGGGGGTCTTAATTTTCAAGAAGAACTCCAACTCTGGCCCATATAAGCAGAAAGATGTATTGAAGGCTAGTGAACAGCTTAGAAATCTTTGGCGTGCCTAAGAACTGGGCTTAGAAGCCTTATGTTTAGAAGCAGTACCCAGAATTCTACTGTGTAACTGGTTTTGCAAAGATGCCCCAGCAGCTAATAGTGCCATGGAACTGGAGTTTGAATGGTTGACACCACTGAGCCTGAAAGCCGAATCAGCCTCCATTCTTACCAGTACTCTAGGATGGATCCTGGATCCCTGCTGCTCTTTTTGGCCTGGGTGTGTTGGATCGGCAGAGCCCACATTTTATGCCATCACTGCAGTGAAGACTGGGAAAGTGCAGATGGGGTCCTCACTTCTGTTGTGGACCAAGGGCCCTGCCTCATCATATGGGGCATTTCCCTAATTTAGGAAGAGGATTAAGAAGCCCTGATAACAGAAAGCATGAAAGCTGTCCGCTGCAGACGCGCAGGAAGTTGTTGGTATTGATGACTCTGGGAAGTGGAGTTCAGACGACTCACTAGGGCACAGATGGGAACTTTTAGTTTGCCCTTCTTTGATCATCAAATTTAAAAAAAAAAATTAAAAATTAAAAAAAAACAATGCAACAATGATAAAAGATTATAGGGAAAATTAACAAAAGGGATTGTTTTCTTCCCTCCAACCACTTCTATTACTTCTCCCTACCACTATTAATTATTATATTACTGGTCTCAGGTGGGAATTTAAAGGTTTTCCAGCATAATGCAGCAATTCCATCAACTTCTTACTCCATTTTTTTTCTTTTTTTTTTTTTAAAGATTTTATTTATTTATTTGGCAGACAGATCACAAGTAGGCAGAGAGGCAGGCAGAGAGAGGAGGAAGCAGGCTCCCTGCTGAGCAGAGTGCCCGATGCGGGGCTCGATCCCAGGACCCTGGGATCATGACCTGAGCTGAAAGCAGAGGCTTTAACCCACTGAGGCACCCAGGCACCCCTTCTTACTCCATTTCATTTAAAAATTCACCTTATGATTTCCCCTGGAATTCAGTCTTTATATGTACTTGAGTGGGCAGAAATAATCATGAAATAGTCTTACCAGTGGCTTATTCTTCCTTTGGTCTACTGGAGCTGATCTAGTGTATCTTCTTGAGGTCAAAAGGATTCAGCTTTGAAATTTAAGGTGGTGTCAGCTTCCGTAGTTGATGAGGTATTTGTAGATGCACAGTGTAAAAATGAGATATACTTAAAAACTTGGCTCTTCTCTGTGTGTCTTGTGTTTCAAGCCCCCATATATCAACTTCTTGATAGAAAACTTATCTGAGAACTTAATTCAGTCTGATCAAGTTTTAGTTGAAACATGGTAAAATTTTTTAACTTTATTTTTTTAGAACAGTTTTAGATTCACAGAAAAAGTGTGAGGATAGGCTAGTACAGGAGAGTTTCCATATACACTGCACTCAATTTTCTGTATCATTAACCTCTTATAGTAGTATGGCATATTCGTTACAGTTAATGAACCAATATTGGTATGTTGTCGACTAAAGCCCTTACTGTAAGATTTTCTTAGTTTTTACCCAAAGTCCTTCTTCTGTGCCAGGGTAGCTGATATATTTGCTACATTTACATGTGACTTTTTCATACAGTAGTATTGTCATAGAGCCATATAATAAATGCTATTTCTGTTTTAAGTAACTTATGGAATTTGGGAGAAGAATAAAAGAAAGCTTGCCACAGTGAAATTCTTATATTCTCTTATGCACAAGCGCCACATTAGAAAAAATAAATTTTTATTTTTTTCCCTGTTCTATATTCAGTTGAACAGGTTCCTGTAGAACCATACAACATTCCCCTGTCCCAGGCCGAAGTCATTCAGGAAGGGAGTGACGTGACTCTAGTTGCCTGGGGCACTCAGGTCGGTAACATTTCTAAGAACTGATGATGTCCATGTTGTGCTTGGAAGCTCTCATTTTTAATCCTGATACTATAAAAATCCAAAGTGTTGTTTTTCTTATAGGTCAAATTTAAGTCTTGTTAGTGTTAATCTGTATCTGGTACTGACTTCTGGTTGAGGGTGAGGTGCCTGTTCAGTCATATTAAAATACATATGCATGTGGTGAAGCTTAAAAATTTGTTGAGTTGATACAAATGTACTCATGGGAAATTGTTTCTTCTGAAGCATGCATTATATGTTCTCATACTGTTTCTGTGCTTGACTTCCTGTCTTTTTCATCACATCTGCTGCCATCTCTTATGATAACTTGCTCAGCTATGTAGACCAGCCAGGGGTCCAGCCTCAAAATTCGGTACTTTCCTCTGTTCCAGTGAGCCTCGGTACTGATCTGCCTCAGTTTCCCCAGTGCTTGTTATCACGTCGTTCTGCCTCCAGACTCCTCTCTGGCCAGAGATGTCCACCTCTTCTCTATCTCCTTCTTCTAAAGAAATGGTCCATTTTTCTTTCTTCTGTGTGAAGGAAGTACTTTAGAAGACTTGTACAGCATTAAATGAAGAAAAAGAAATCATTTGTAATGCTATACCCTCTGGCTCTCTTTTCCACTTGATTTTTGGCACGGAGAGGTAGCTCTCCTGGTTTCTTACTGCCAGTGGGGAAAACTCTTATCTTTATCTCTGTCACTCAGCATGCATCTTTGCCTTTCTTTGTAATAGGGAAGTTAGTATATTAGATACTATGTCCTATAACTTACCTTTTCCTCACACCTTCCGTGTCTGCTGCCAGTCCTTTACTCCTCTTTCTCTTTTGTCCTATGGTTTTCATATGGTTTCTCCCTCTACAGATCTTTCAGATTATATTCCATTTTGCCTTTTCTAGGGCTGTAACTTACCAGTGGTCCCTTCCCTCTTCTGCATTTCTCCTTTCAATGTCTCTTTTATTAAAAGGATGTATATTTCTTCCCTCTCTAAAAAGCACCTATTCTTTACCCTACTTTTCCCTTAAATACCAGTATATTTCCTCCTTTCTTTTATCACTAAACTTGAACGACTATTTTCTACTACCTGTATTTAATTCCTTAACTTCCTTATGTTCTTATACCTATGAGTTCTGTCCCCACTGATTTACTAAAACTATTATTGCTAACATTACTAATTTTCTAATTTTTGTTTTTTTTAAAGATTTTATTTATTTATTTGACAGACAGAGATCACAAGTAGGTAGAGAGGCAGGCAAGGAGAGAGAGGTAGAAACAGGCTCCCTGCTGAGCAGAGAGCCCGATGCGGGGCTCGATCCCAGGACCCCGAGACCATGACCCGAGCCGAAAGCTCAACCCACTGAGCCACCCAGGCGCCCCACTAATTTTTTAATCTTTAAATCAACCCTTATCCCATATCGCTATGGTATATGACACAGACTACTGTTTCCATGAAAACCTTTCTTCTTTAGTTTCTGGAATACATTGTCTCCTGATTTTTCTTTTTCCTTCCTCCCTCCCTCCTTCACTTCCTTCCTTCCTTCCCTCTCTCCCTTCCCTTTCTTTCCTCTCTTACCCTGCACAAGTGGTTCCACACTAGGTGTGGAGCCTGACTCAGGGCTCAATCTCATGACCCTGAGGTCATGACCTGAGCTCAAATTAAGAGTTAGTTGCTTAATTCACTGAGCCACCCAGGCACCTCCTCCTCTTCTTCCTCCTCCTCTGCTGCTGCTGTTGCTTCTTCTTCTTCTTCTTCTTCCTCTTCTCCTCCTCCTCCTTCTCCTCCACTCCTTCTTCTTCCGCCTCTTCTCCTTCTTCTTCCCTTCCTCCTTTATCCTCTCCTCCTCCTTCCCTTCTTCTTCTTCCTCTTCTTCTCCTCCTTCCTTTCCTCCTCCTCCTCCTCCTTCTCCTCCTTCTTTTTTTCTTTTTCTTCTTCAAGTGAGTTCCTCCTTCTCCATTTTCCCCATAAATGTTTCCCCATAAATGTCCTCTGCAGGGTCCCATGAGTTCTGCCCTTTACTTCTCCTTCCACATGCTTTCACTAGAAACTCAAACCTCTAACTTTACTTTCTGTGTGCTGGTCTTTAGAATCAGTGTCTCTATTAATCACTGCTTTCCTTTCCTGAAATTAAGGCTATCTTTCCAACTGTTTTCTAGACATCTGTGTTTGATTACTTTGGGGAAATACGGGGTTCAACATATCTAAAACAAATTTAATTCTCCATTGCAAATAAGTTCCTCTGACTTAAAGATTCTTTCTATTAATGATGTCAGAATTCATCTGACTTTTTGAGTCTAAATCTCTGTAGTTATTTTCTGTTATTTTTATTTCAGGTTCACGTGATCCGAGAGGTAGCTTCCATGGCTCAAGAGAAGCTGGGAGTGTCTTGTGAAGTCATTGATCTGAGGACTATACTACCTTGGGATGTGGATACGGTTTGCAAGGTATGAATATAGTGTTGATAGAGTGTCATTTCCTAAACCTGTGGACCACATTTGTTGGCAGTTTGCAAAGAATTGTTTTGAAATTTCAAGCTTCATGAGCATTTTCAACTGATTGAAAATTTCGAAACTTACACTGTGACAGAAACATATGTTATATAAACAGCTTCATGCTCAAGGAAACTAATCTTCATGCTCAAGGAAACTAAAACTTGAGGGTTTTTCCCTCCCATAGTTCTTTGTTTAAAATATTATGGAACTGTGTCCTTCATGCAGCCTGCTTGGGTTGAGCTGTGAAAATAATGGAGTAGTGCAAATGAGAGCATATCAGGTTGTTGAGGTCACCTGTGTTTTTAACTACTTATGGGTTATGGCTCGATAAGCAAGGTTTAATAGAATCAACTAAATGGTTTGGCTGAATTTTCATTTGTCTCCTCTCCAAAAGAGGTGGAGATGGATTATTTAAAAAACAAAACAAAGCCAAAAACAAAAACATAACAAAACCCAAAAACAACCCTCTCTACATAGTCTTTGTACTATGAATCACAGTTTGAATGTTATGTTGTGGGATTCTGTCTGCTTTTAGTTTTCCATCTAAGCAAATTCTTGATAGTCCCCTCTCAGGAATATAGATCAGTTCTCATTTACTTGGTTATAACTGATAGCTTTCATATTAATAAACCAAAGTGCATCTGTTTCCATTGTGGTCTATAAGGAAGATTAAGCTCTTTTTGTGTGATGGTCTTATGTACTAAAGTTGAGGTAATGTGGCATGTCTTACTTTTTCTTGATTTACTGTTATAGCAAGTGAATTCTAAGACCTAGGGTATTTTATATCATTTTTTAAGAATAGATAGCTTCGCTGTTTCTTAGGTTAGTCATGTGAAAAAGATCTGCAGCTACTGCAGCTCTTAGAATATAGCGTAGGGTGTGTTTAGGTAAAGATTGTTTTATAATTTATTGGAAGACTTAAGATAATAAATGTTCTGTAGACTCACTTGACATCATCTAGACACTTGACATGATTATGGATGGCTGCAACAATATTCTAAGTCTTTCTAGTTTCCATCATTAAGAGCAATATTTTAGATTGAATTACTCATAACTGCAGGAGAGTCATGCTTCTTGTAGGCTTTTTCAAATCAGGTCAAACCCTAGGTTTTCTTTTCAAGTAGCCAAATATTCCAAATTATGGTTAAACTGGAGCTGATAGCCTTTGCCCCAGAGTGGGCTTCCTTTTTGCAACCGTATCCCCTGTTTATTCTTGGGGTTTGTATTTATAGAGTGAATGGTGCTTTTCTATGGGGATGTTTTGTTATGCTTCGGTGGGGAGTATTGTTAAATGGTTGGGGTGAGTAGTTTTAAACTATATTTACATTTTTATATACTTTATACATCCAAACAGAATTTGGAGCAGCTTATGGTAAAACACAAATAAACAACACTGCATGCTTAATTGTGAAGGTAAAGTGAAGAGAGAGGAAGAAAGAAGGGGGAAATTATTTATGTTTACCTCTACATAACTTTGCTTGTGGGGTATGCCCCCTACCCCCTTTATTAAATCTACTGATTGCATCTTTGTGTGATCCCGGAATGTAGATCCTATTTCCTTGGGGCCCTTTACTACTGGAAAAGATGAAAGAGGACACTAGAGACTGCTCCTGAATGAAAAGGTGATTCATCAAACCTCTGGTTGTTGGACTCATCCTTTTAGTTTTGTGTTGGGGTGCTTTCATCATGTTATTTTTTTTAGTTGATGATCCTATAGTTAGGACAGTGGAAGTCAGCTTGCCTTTTCTTGATTACTTCGGGTTCTGTGACTCTCTTCATTGCTGACCATGGTAATCTTCTGTTTTCCTTTCATGTATCAAAGAAAAGTTTTGGTATGTGGCATCTTTCTAGGGTTAAAGGACCCTAGAGCTAAACCTCATTAAAAATGAGGCTTCTTCTTCTTCTTCTTTTTTTTTTTGTTGAACTACAGTTAAAATTTTCTTTATGAATTCTATAGTGATCAAAATTTATGTTTATTATCTTTTTCAGTTAGTGCTGTGTTTTGTTGGTTCTTTTTATTTTATGATAAAATTAGATTCCTCAGCTTTGTTCATGACATGTTAAGCTCAACAGCCAAAAGCATGTTTGGGAATACCTACTCAAGAAAAGGCCATTAAAGGTTAAAAAAAAAAAAACAACTTATTGAACATACATAAACATTAGCATATTATGCATAGTAAAATGACTCTGGGACAGATGAGGAATTAGTTAATGTAGTCTGAATTTAACTGTGTTTTAAAAATCATAGTCATGCTTTTTGCTTGAGCCTTGAAGCATTGTTTAGAAGTTATAATCCTGAAAAATGGCTTGGGGACAGAGAGCAGCAGAGTGCTTGAATATTGCTCAGGGAAGCTACAAAATTGGAGACCTGAGTGGGTCCAGGAACCAAGAACCAGTGGCTCATCTACTCTGTTCTTGACCTGATATTAGAGAGCTAAGCTGGAAGCCTCTGAAAAGCAGAATAAAAATTTCTGAGTTTTGAAGTGCCTGGAGACAATCCTACCTTGGAAATTGGAGGTGTGAGGGGAGGGGGTAGCTTAAGAACATCACTGAGAAGAGTTGAGAGCCCTGAAGGGAGTGGTAAATTGACTCTTTTTACTTGGGGGCACCTGCCAAGTAAGTCTCAGCTAGACACTGAGAACCCAGGTTGTAAAGGATCCATGTTTCATGGGTTGTAGTGACAAAATAGGAAACTTGGGAGGAGGGGTGCTGAAACACACAGTTGGGCTCCCATTCAAGATAAATGTCAAATTTTACAGCTGTATATGGTGGAAACTAAGCAGCAAATGCCTGGAAGGCCAAGCCATCTTTTGAGACTGAAGTGTCAAAGATCAGCCATACTCTCAGTTGAAAGTTGTAGAGTCAGGTCTTAGGATCTACGAGAAGTAGATTGAAGCTTCTCAAATCCCCAGCACAGCCTCTCTCCCTCTCAGTTCCTTATTGGATTACTATAACTTACCTTCTGTTCTGTCTGCCCAGCACAAGGAGTCAGTCCTCCCATCATCTGGAACCTCCGTGAATCAGCATTCAATAAAAAATTACTAAGTATATGAAGAGACAGGACAATTTGATTCAAAACCAAGAGAAAACAGAAACAATAGAAAGCAGAATCAGGCCATCCAGTCATTGGAGTTAGCACACAAAGACTTTATTATGTTTAGGAATATAGGAGGAAGAAAAAGAACAAAAGAGGTAAGAAGGTAAAGAATTACCCTGGAGGAGTGTGTGTATGTGTGTGTGTGTGTGTGTGTGTTAGAGAGAGAGAGAGCATTGTAGAACTAAAGAAATATTTGTCAGTAAGAACTCAGCAGATGTGTTTACAAACTTATTGGACTTAGTAGATGATAGTATTATGAACTAGAAGGCAAGTATATAGAAAATGTCCAAACTGAAGCACAGAGAGAGGGGAAAAATAGAATGGATTAGAGCAGAAGAGAGCATAAAACACACTGGGGATGTGGTCAAAAATCTGTCCCATATATGATTGGAATTCCAGAAGAGGAGAGAATGAATTGGTCAGAAACCATATAAAAAATATTTCTTCTTAAGCTTTAAGGACATCACCATTCTTGAGGATTTGTAAACCTCTAAGGATATATTCAAAGAAAACCAAACCCACCTACAAAATGGAATGACATCTTAAATTGCTAAAGATGCCAACCTAAATTCTATACCCATTGAAAATATACTCTTAAAGTTAAGATGTAATAAAAAAAATTCCTTAGGCACATAGAAATTGAGAGAGTCTCTCACCAGCACATTTTTACTA
Organism: Mellivora capensis; assembly: GCA_004024625.1. NCBI lineage: Eukaryota > Metazoa > Chordata > Mammalia > Carnivora > Mustelidae > Mellivora > Mellivora capensis. The sequence goes on along the minus strand of PISX010012478.1, from coordinate 40,954 downwards.
AAGACAATACAACAAAGCATTTCTTTAGGCAGGAGGAAAATGATCCTATTAGACAGTCAGAATGGGCTTACATGGAGTTAAAATATTCTGTTGTTCTAGAATTATTAAATGTAATATTTTTATTAGATCATAGTAAGTTAGGGATGCATATTGTAACCTCAGGACTAACAACTGACAAGATCGGGCGCGTTCAGGGTGGTATGGCCGTAGACCAGGACTAACAACTGAAATCATAGTGAAAGTATATGTCCAACAAGTTAAAAAGGGACCTATAGATAAATAGAAGTGTTTGGTTAAACTAAAAGAAAGGAAAATATGTTAAAAAAAAAAAACAAACCCCAAAACAAGCAAACAAACCAAAAAACCCCAAAACAAAACAGGTGTGTCACTAGAAAACAGATAGATGATAGCTATAAACCCAAGTATATAAGTAATTAAAAACGGAAGGATTAAATCTAGTATACATTATGAAATGCCACAGTATGCCTAGCTCAATTGAATATGGAACATTTATCAAAATTGACCAAATGCTAGGACATAAATATAATCTTAAACTTCAGATGTTTAAAATCATTTAGAGTTTGGACTATAGTGGAATTCAGTTAGAAATCAGGTTCTAATTTCTGGAAATTAGAATTTCCAGAATTCCAGAAAAACCTCCACTTCCTACAAATTAAATAATTTACATTTAAATCAAAGGTTGTAAAAGAAACTGAAACAGAAATTAGAAAAATACTGAACTAAAGGGTTATGAAGTTACTAAATATCAAAAATTTCAAGATTCAGCTAAAGCCATGCTCGGAGAGAGCTGTATGACCAGAACTAGATATATTTAGAAAAGAGGAATAAGAACAAAAAAATTAGTGATCTGAATTTCCATCTCCAGAAAGAAAGTCGAATCCGAGAAGATAGGATAAATGTAGTGATAAAGAGCAGAAATCAGTGAAACAATGTACAGTAGAGAAGTTTAATAAAGTAAAAATTAGATTTTTGAAGAGACTAATGTACTTGATAAACCTTTAGCAAGATTAATGGAGAAAAACAGGGCAAACACAAATGACAAACACCAGGTATGAAGCAGGGGAAATCACAGAGCCTACAGACAATAGAAATATACTAAGAGTATAGCCTGAACAATTTTATGAATAAGTTTTGGGTGAAATGGACAGATTCCTAGGAAAATATAGTGTTTTCAAAAATAAAAGTTAGAAAACCTCAAAGTTATATATCAAAGAAACTGAATCCATTTTCATTAATACTTATACAAGGAAAACCCTAGACCCACAGGGGTTTGCTGGTGAATTCTTTAAAACACAGTTCTTATGCAAATTCTTAGAGAAAATAGAACAAGAGGGTATATTTCCAAATTCTTTATATAAGGCTGGCACAATCTTTCTATCAAATCTGTTTCAGACAGTGTATAAAGAAGGATTATAGACACATTTTTCTTATGAGTGGAGATGTAAAAATCACAATATTAGAAAGTCAAATCCAACAATATACAAAAAGATAAAAAAAAGTGAAGGTTTATTTCAAGTATGCAAGGGGTGTTTGACATTCACAAACATTCACACTGTGGTTGATGCAATTTCCTATGTGAATAGAAAATGGGAAAAACAATCATGATGATCTTTGTAATACAAAAAAACATTTATTAAAAGTCAGTATCCGTTCATAATGAAAATTTCTTAGTAACCTAGAACTAGAAGGGGAATCTATAAAGAGCAGCTTTATCTTGTAGCTATGAATAGCTATAAAAAGCCTGCAGCAAAAATTATATTTCCTACTGAAATTTTGACTTCTTTTCCATTGAGATCAAGAATGCAACAAGGATGCCCACACATAAAGGCAAGAGATACAAAAATCATATGGATTGGAAAGAAGTAAAACTTACTACTCATAGATAACGTGATTTGTATGTAAGAAGATCTAGTGGAATCTATGGGCAGATCATTAGAATTCAGTTTACCAACACCCCTGGCAACAAGGTCAATATACAGTAATTGTATCTTTATATACCAGCAACAAAATAGAAAAGGAATGTATAATACCAGCAACAAATAGAAAATAAATTGATAACATTTGAAAAAGCATAAAAAAATCAAACATCTAGGGTGAAATTGAGTGATATGTATGTAAAAAGTATGCAGAAAATCACAAAACATTATTCTGAGAAATTAGAGAAGATGCAAGCAAACTGAAGCACATACCCTATTAATCTGTTGTAAGGCCAAGACTAGCCAAGGCAATCTTGAAGAATAAAGCTGGAGGACTTAGTTATCAAATGTGTTATAATCAAGATGTGTTGTAAGGTTATAGTCATTACAGCATTGTACTGGGGTAGATTTAGACCACAGTGCTGCCACTGACTAATTTCCTTGAATTTATAATATAGTGAGCCTTTTTGTAGACTTAGGGAGAGCCTTGGTGTTCTCTGATCTGGTACAGTTTTTTTGGTCATTCAGCCAGAAACCCATACCCTTAAGTAGAGCTGTTCTTCTCACGCTCCCCAGGGATAAGAACCTTAGCTAAGTGTTGAGGGCTTGAATAGATTTCTTGCTGAGATACAGACCACATTCGGAGTGAGTTAAAAAGCGAGCTACAAAGTTAAAAAAAATCAGAGGCCAGGCACAGAGTTAGGCTTGAGGTACTGTCCAACTTGAAATGATTTTTTTTTTTTAAATGTGTAGAAATTCAGAGAAGCTGCGTATGGAAAAGAAGAACTTGATTTTGGCAGGAGAATGGCAATCTTTGAAAGAAACTCAGGATTCAAGAATAATACTGTCCTTCAACTTAAAATCAACTGCCTACAACGGTGCAAAAAAGAAAAGAAAAATGACAGTTTACAAAGTGTAGGTGATTTCCACATGTTTATAGAGAAGAAAGTATTGACATAGACCTTTGACATGCTTATACTTTATTTGAAGATTAAATATGTTAATTATTGAAAAAGATAAGGGTTTGCCTTTATATCTTGGAACCTTTTTTGATTTTTCTCTTTCTTCTTCTGCCTGCCCACATTCAATTCCAAAGCAGATTTTGCTGGCTTTGCCTATACAGTATGTCCAACATCTGCCCACCAGCTCTCATGCTCGCTTGGGTTTTGACCATAGCCTCGAAATACTGTCTTACTTCTGCTCTTCCCTTGTCATAGGCAGAACTGATCCTTTCAAGTGTGAGTCACATCAGGTCCCTTCTAGTCTCAAAAGGCCTTAATAGTTTCCCATTAAAATTAGGGGAAAAGTCAAATTTCTTACCATGGTCTGCAGGGGTTTACCTTGTCTCACGACCTTCCACAGCCTACCACCTGTCCACCCTTCAGGAAATGCTCTTCTTTGATTCTCAAGCAAGTGACTGTTAGGTCACCACTCAAATACCATTTTCTCCTTCAAGGCCTCTGACCTACTTACTTAATATTGAATACCATCTCTCTCACCAAGACTTCCTTTTACCCCTCCTTCCTTTTTTTCTAGAGAGATGAAATGATCTAACACATTGTGTAACATTATTATTTATATTGTCAGTTTTTCTTCCCCTGGTAGGAGGTTAAGTTCTGTGAGGTTAGGGGTTTTTGTCTGTTGCCTGACTGCTGATTTCTTGGTACCTGAAAAAAGTGCCTGGATTAGGTTGGCATTCAGTGGATTTTTGCTGTGCAGTATCAGCAAAAGAAAGTTTGATGATGAAACTGTTTAATAGTGAAATGTTTTGAGTTTGGTACTTTTTCTTGTTTTTGGTGCTTATACAAAAGTCTGAAAAGTAACTCTAAAATAGTGCTTTATGAATATATCTTTTTTTTTTTTAAAGATTTTATTTATTTATTTGTCAGAGAGAGAGCGAGAGAGTGAGCACAGGCAGACAGAGTGGCAGGCAGAGGCAGAGGGAGAAGCAGGCTCCCTGGCGAGCAAGGAGCCCGACAGACATGGGACTCGATCCCAGGACGCTGGGATCATGACCTGAGCCGAAGGCAGCTGCTTAACCATCTGAGCCACCCAGGCGTCCCATGAATATATCTGTTTTAAGCTGAAGCATTTATTTTAAAGTCTTGAGTTTTAGTTTGACCTTGTGTTTTATTTTTCTTGACAGTTGTCCATTTTTCATCATGGTATATAGAAATTATTGTTTGAATTCTCATTAGAACGGGACCAATTTATTCCAAAAAGCAAAGTGAAAGTGACTACAGTAAACCTCGGCTATCTTACAGTTTGTGAGAATTGAGTTCTTATGGTAATTTTCTACATAGATGAGAGTTACTGTTTCTGGGAAGTAGTTTTTAAAACTTCTTAACCTTTTGAATGGCAATATTTCCAGAACCTTTTCAACTTTTCTCAAGGAAAACGTAAAGTATAAAATTTCATCTTTCAGAAATAATTTCGTCCAAATGAACATGAGTTGTTACACTGTGTTGACATTTACGTTTATTGAGGTATATGGTTGTTTACTTCATTGATACATTTCTGTGCTTAATTTCACGGTTTTAAACCTTTAAATTTAAATTTTCTTTTATCTTTTGCCATCACATCATTGCCAGGTGCCGTGGGATCTGGATGACCAAACTTTACAACTGAGACATGTACATTGTTCAGGGAAGGCCTGTAGTGATTTCTCATGAATCAAGAACACATGCTTTACTCTTCAAGCCTTATGATACTAATTTGGGTTTTTCCGAACCTTTCTCCTCTTATTTTTCTTGCCTGTTTTGTGAGGTGGGTCATTGTCAAGGACTTTGGAGCTGGAAGAGGTCAGCCTGGGCCTGCTCCCTTTGGTCTTCCTACTGGTCCCAGGAGTGACCTGTGACTTTTAACATCCATCATAGCTATTAGGCACTGCTTCTGATCAGGGGTTTTCTCTGTTCGAACATACTGGTATGAGATACTGTTGCAAAGTCTCTCCCTCTTCCCCCAAAGTAATCTACCTTTTTCTTTTTTTGAGGTACACAGGAGGTGGGTTGTTACCTTTTAAATTCTTAACAAAGTTTGGAAGTGATATAGAAAGGAACTTCCTCTCTCCCTCCCTCTTGCTTTCCCTCTCTTTTCTCTTTTCGACCTGACTTGTGTAGCAAAAGTTGATGATGTGCCATCGATGCCAACGGTTGTTGCTTGGCTGAGGCATCTATGGTCTCAGTATCTTGGGGGTATCCTGGGAGCAGGGCAAGGCCTCCGTGGCACTACAATGTGGGACAGAAGCTGGAAGTAGGTGGAAGTAGGCTTGCTGTGGCATGAGGAAGTGACTGCAGTTGGGAGGGAGCATTTAACATCCTCTCCTCTTGTCCTTTCACTCCAGCTATTTTCATGCTTCAAAAGACTTCACTGGGACTCTGGATAAAGTTAAGGCAGGTTCCGAGGCTGGCGGGGGAGAGGGGTGGAAGTGGGGAGGTTCTGGGAGCAGAGTCTTTCAATAAAAAAAGGAAAAGGATATTGTAGGAGTGGAACTGGGAAGAAGTGGGAAGAAGTTAAACCTTGATCATCTGGGTGTGGCTAATCATTTATATATAAAGAACCAAGTTTGCTTACTCTCTCTTTTTGTACCTGGTGTTAGTGTATTTGTGAATAGTGCAAAGTAAATGGAGAAGATCCAAAGTACCATTGAAGATAAATGTAAAAACATATGGGGTACATTTTATGACTTTAATTATAATTTTGTAGCCTTTAGGTCTTTTATTTTCATAAGATCGATTTGGATTACCTCAGGTTTCATTTTTAGTAAGATTACTAACATTTGCAAGGTAATATTTAGGGTCTGTACTTGGTGTGAATGGCTCTAAATTGGTTCTGTGGGGAAGTTGGAGAATTTGCCTTTAGAGAACCTATAACGGCTTAATACTTCCAGTTACATACATTTTTGTAGTCCAATTTTTTGGACCTGATTGATAATTCACTGGCTGAATACTAGCTCTTTTGCTGGAAGTTTTTAATTGGTGAGGTAGAGGGGAGGGAATAGGAGAATGAATGAGAGAATAAGAACATTACCACAGTGTGGGGGTGGGCAGGGGAGCTAGTAATTACCTGTAACCACTAGGGGCCTCTCTTAAGCCAGGTTTCATGGTTAATATCACCAGGTTTCCATAATGGGGACTGACTCTGTCATTGTAAATTAAGCATATCTTATGCTGAGGTTCAGAATAAATAGTATCAGGGCGCTTTTTTCCTAGAGCATATATTATAATGTATCCCAAATGTTTTCTTTATGTGTTTATCAGAACAGCCGATGATTTATTTGACTGAAAACAAATTAGAAATCTCCCTCTGTGCTTTTCTTTCACTAAATAAGTTTTTGATAAAAATATGTAATCAAAGAATATGCCCAGATGAAAATTATATGCACCTTTGATGGTGCAATGATATTTAGATTTAAAATTATTACAGATTTAGCATGGTGTATTTAATTGTTGAGAGTAGTATGTGTTTTCCTGATGTAGACTCTAAGTAAAGTTATTTTAGGTTGTATATTTAAAACTTCACATGTTTCTTTCATGATTATTATAAGCTTCTGATATTAAAAAAATCTAAGAAATGATTCAAAAACCTTTTTTATACTTAATACTATCTGGGGTAAAAATAAGTGGTTTCCTTTAGGAATAATGAAAATATCATTTTTAGTTTGGAATTATTTTGGATGTGGGTTGACCTTGTGGAGAATGCAGGCAGGGAAGGCAGGTCATCCTGTCTGATAAGAATTGCTGCTCTGTTCTAAAATAGGAAGGCTGACAATTTGGAACTTGTTTCTGCTTTTGACAACTCATGGTTCCTATAGGATTTTCTTTGTCATGACCACAACTGGTTAGTTGTACGAATTGGAGTATGTTCTAGGTTCTTGAGTGCTATACTTGGGATGTGATGACTACACTTATTGCCCTGCATGGTGGCCCTTGGATGATTCCTTGGAGTTCCATGAGGGCGAGGGAGTCTTGTGAATTTTGTTCATTACTGTGTCCCTCAGAATTTTGAAGAGTGTGCGGTATAGAGAAGAAACTCAGTAAATATTTGTTGAATGATCTTATTATTGCATGTCAAAAATAGCATGAAATATGTAGTAAGGAGTTGGTCTTTCAGTGGAAGGAATTAACAGAGAAACTGGTAATTTCTGGGCGCCTGGGTGGCTCAGTCGGTTAAGCGGTTGCCTTTGGCTCAGGTCATGATCTCAGGGTCCTGGGATCGAGCCCCACATGGGGCTCTCTGCTCAGCAGGGAGCCTGCTACTCCCTCTCCCTCTGCCTGCCTCTCTGCCTACTTGTGATCTCTGTCAAATAAATAAATAAAATCTTAAAAAAACAAAAGAAACTGGTGATTTCTGTAGAAAAAAAAAAATCCTGAGAGTATCACTCTGGCTATCTGGTCTATTTTTAGTATGACTTATGTTTTAGGTATGTCTTGAAGAAGATTAGGATAGGGCCTGGGTTCTGATCTAACTTTGTGTAATATACGAAATATAACAAGGCTTGACATACCACTGGTGAGTGGTAGATCAGAGTTTAAAACAACATGTTTTATGCATAGCTCCCTTAGTATTCACAACAGTTCTAGTTAGATGTCAGTGTCATTATTTTATAGGTGAGGAAACAGAGTAACTTGTTCCCGGTCACACAGCTGAGAACGTTTCTGGCCTCTGCTTTTATTAAAGCATGCAGCTTCTCAACCAGTTTGAGCAAACTTTGTAAATATTTTTCAGATGTGATGAAATAACTGTGATTTGGGATATAATTTGAATGTAACTTGTATGTGTAGAAGATACTGTTGATTGCCGTGTGTTTACGAGGGGGAGTTGTTTCTGTTTCTTTCCTGCTGGGCTCTCTGTCAGAACTGTAAAGTGTTCCGACAGAGGCATTTCCATTCTCTATGCTAAGAATTTCTGTTCCCATTTTAGAGATGAGGAAACTGTGTCTCAGAAAGGTTAGAAACCTTCCAAAGCGACTCACCTAATGAGTGGCAGAACTGCAGTTCGGTCTTAGGTCTTAAATTCTGGAATGCTGACATTTTCATAGTATCCCCGTCCCTCATGTTAGAATAGTTATTTGACAATTATCTAACTTCATGCTTTAAAAGCGATCATTTGAATTTTACTGATGAAATGCTTCAAAATTTGAGCTTGCAAATATTTTATAACATTTCAAGAGTTTTCTTTCACATTTGCCCACCTGTATAACACCTTTTAAAAGAATAGAACATTCCTAAACACTGTATACACCTTGTAAATCACACTACCATATTTCAGTTCATTTGGCATTATTTTTTTTCCTTCTACATGGAACTGGAGAAAGCAAGATTAAATTTTATAATTATATTTTTCCATTTCTAATCCTACTTAATATGTCCCCTTATACACTTAAATTATTTGAGTTTCACTCAAGATTTTCATTTTGTTAAAACTATTGCTTTTGCTGTTAGGGAAAACAGTGAAAAGAAAGAAATCCATTACCTCATTTCATAGTGAAAAAAGCTCATAGGTACTTTGTGTTCTTAGTTTAACATTTTAGGTTCAATATAAGAAATCTACATTTGTTCTTTTTTTTTCTTTTTCTTTTTTTGATGGCCATCAAACTGGTACTTACATTTAGGAAATAGTAGCATTTATGCTATAATTGGTAAGTTTTTCTTGCCCTTTAAAAAAAAATTTTTTTTTTAAAGATTTTATTTATTTATTTGTCAGAAAGAGAGAGCGAGCAAGCACAGGCAGACAGAGTGGCAGGCAGAGTCAGAGGGAGAAGCAGGCTCCCCGCCAAGCAAGGAGCCCGATGTGGGACTCAATCCCAGGACGTTGGGATCATAACCTGAGCCGAAGGCAGCTGCTTAAACCAACTGAGCCACCCAGGCGTCCCTTGCCTTTTCTATTATAATACTCTGGTTTTGCAATGTCTAGCTGTTACAATTTAACTTAAAACTTTATTAAAACTATGGTCTTCTAAAGATTTAAAAAGTAAAATTAAGGAATAATACCATTTACTTCTGTAATTTTTCTATTCCAAAATTGAAACCACCCTTATCAGTCATGGATAGTCAAGCCTTCCAAACACACACACTCCCTGTCACATGCTTTTGTTGCTTTTTCTTCTAAGAACTTGGTTTTTTCTCTGTTTCTCTTTTCTTTTATATCTTTTAGTTGCATGGTTTCTTCTGTAGCTGTTACACATCTTAAGTTTATTTTTTAGTACTGTATGCATTTTTGTTGTTATTGTGAATAGCATCATTGTTATTACAGTTTATCCTTTTGTTGCCTTTTCTGTGTGTAATGGGAGAGGTTAAAAAATTAAAGTAATACATGTCAGTAACAGTTTAGCAGAGCATATAATGCGAAACAATATTTTCCATCCCTGTTTTTAGGCCCATCCCTAAACACGGCCACTTTTAACCACTTCTCTGTTTTGTTCTGATGGCTACTTCCATATCTTTAAGACATTATATGGGTATTTTTGTCATAATACTTTATTCATTTCTGCAAAGACCTGGATTCTAAACATATACCAAAAATAACAGGGTTTATGGAAGTAGGTTCAGCAGGTAGCTCAAAACATATACAGCTTTGTTACTAGAGCAAGGAAGGGTTTGAAACAGGAGTCAGGAAGGAGTGAACCTGCTGGGTTATGGAGTTAAGGGCAAAATGCATAAAAGTTGGGGAGAACCATGCAATAAACATTTCTAAAACTGAATAGATGGGCTAGGCTGAGTCAAGAGGCTTAGTGTGTGGAACTGTTTTTCTCTGAGGCTCTCAGCTCTGTGGTTATGCATTGCCTCTTACTGTGTTTCTTAGCATCATAAAACATTAATGTGCTGGGGCGAATTGCATATATGCCAACATCCTAGGCCAGTTGCTGCTGACTCTGACCTAAAAACATGTTTCATACCTTGTGTCAGAAAAATGGACTCCCCTTGCCCAGTCCCTCATGTAGTTCACTGATGAAATGGGTTTGATTGATTGTGCCTAGGTTACATCTTGATCTTAGCTATGATGGAGACTCGAAAATAATTTCCTTAATTATCAATCCCAATTCTTCAAGGAAGAATGTAAAAAACTATAAAAATGTGGAGAAAGGGGCACCAGGGTGGCTCAGCTGGTTAAGTGTCTGCCTTTGGCTCAGGTCATGATCCCAGGGTCCTGGGATCGAGTCCACATCAGGCTCCCTGCTCAGCGGGGAGCCTGCTTCTCCCTCTACCCTTATCCCCTGCTCGTGATTTCTCTCTCTCTCTCTCTCAAATAAATAAAATCTTTAAAAAAAGGAGAATGCGTTAAAAAGTTTTGGGTCTTCCCATAATAAAAGAGGTCCAATACACACATATTCACAAATGTATATATATGTCTACATGTATATATATCATTGTATGTACACCTTCATTTATCAATTAAAAAAATTATTTCACACTCGGGTGTTACCTATTAGCTTCACCTTATCATTTCCCCAATTTTGAGTTATTTTATTTATTCTACTGATTATCTTTTGAGATAAATGTATTATTTGTTTCAGAGGTACAGGTCTGTGAGTCATCAGGCTTACACATTTCACAGCACTCACCATAGCACACACCCTCCCCAGCCACACTATCCCTCCATCCTACCTCCCAGCAACCCTCAGTTAATTTCCTGAGATTAAGATCTCATGGTTCGTCTTCCTCCTGATCCCATCTTGTTTCATTTTTTCCCTCCCTTCCTCTCACGACCCCCTGCCCTGCCTCTCAAATTCCTCATATCAGAGAGATCATATGATAATTGTCTTTCTCTGATTGACTTATTTCGCTTAGCAAAATACTCATTAGTTCCATCCATGTCATTGCAAATGGCAAGATTTCGTGTTTGTTTCTTTGATGACCGCATAGTATTCCATTGTATACATATACCACATTTTCTTTATCCATTCATCTGTTGATGGACATCTAGGTTCTTTACATAGTTTGGCTATTGTAGACATTGCTGCTATAAACATTTGGGTGCACGAGCCCCTTCGGATCACTACGTTTGTATCTTTAGGGTAAATATTCAGTAGTGCGATTGCTGGATCATAGGGTAGCTCTATTTTTAACTTTCTGAGGACCCTCCATACTGTTTTCCAGAGTGGCTGCACCAGCTTGCATTCCCACCAACAATGTAGGAGTGTTCCCTTTCTCCACAACCTCGTCAACACCTGTTGTTTCCTAACTTTGTTAATTTTAGCCTTTCTGACTGGTATGAGGTGGTATCTCACTGTGGTTATGATTTGCGTTCCCCTGATGCTGAGTAATGTTGAGCAATTTTTCATGTGTCTGTTGCCAATTCGGCGTCTTCTTGATTTTTATAAATTTTTAGATCTTATCTTGTTCTATTAACTTTTCTTAGTATCCCTCCATATTTCACTGTGTAAGAAGATGACATTAATGCCCTCTACTCTTGTCTTCACCTCTTTCTTTTCTTCCAATTCCTATTTTGTATCAACTATTTATTTTTACATAGCTGAGACTGATAACATTCACTTCTGTACTATAATCGTAATTAAACCTTCCAAACTTTTGATTCGAAAAGTTAAAAACCAATAAATACTCTTGATATTATTTTGACAACATAAATGTTTTTTTACCACAGAGCTGACCAGGAGGGTAAGATTTTATTCCTTTTTTTTTTCTTTTTAACTTTAGTCCAATTGTCTTTGCCCCTAGACACCTAAAAGGAGATATTCTTGGCCTCTAGAACAAATGGTTTGTCTTTTCTTATGGTGCATTAATTCCATAAAATCTTGTCACATTTTAGATGCTTGTATTTGGGCCATAATGTTCTTTTGGATTGTTCTGGATTTTTAAAAAAATTACAAATTGCTTCTTCTTTTCTCCTTGGAAAAGCATAGTCAGTCTTTAATATATCTTGAAGATCAATACTATCACTTGGAATCCACTTTTCTTAACCCGTAGGAGCCTTCTATTCCAGTCTTCACTATCATTCCTAAACTATGCTACAAATTCAGCCTCAAGAATATTTATCCGTTGCACTCTTAAAGACAGTGTTTTCAGGGTCCTATGACTTTCCCTTTCATGGTTTCCTCCCTCATTTTGCTAACGAACATACAAATTAACTTCATCAAGCAGAAGTTGTGTGAGTGTGGGAGGCTCTCAGGACACCTACATTTGAAAAAAATGTGTGTGTTTTGCACTCATACTGGATTGATATTTGGCTGGATATAGAATTCTATGTTTGCAGTAACTTTCCCTTAGGAGTTTAAAGATAATGCTTCTCTATCTACTCGTATTATATTGGGGTAAGAAAGTGTGATGCCAGTGTGGTTTTCATCCTTCTGTAAGTGATTGTTCTATATGTTTGTTTTTCTGAAAACTTTATTTATTTATTTGTCCTTTTATACAGAAATGCCATAGGTGTGCATCTCAGAGTGAATCTCTTTCAGTCATCTTATTTTGCTTCTCATGCATTTCCTCTGGGAACTTATTACTTATTTAAAAATAATTATATCCCTTTTCTTTTGTATATTTCCTTTTCAAAAAACTTATTGGTTAGATAGTAATAGCCCTTCTAGATTGACCCTCTGTGTCTCTCATTTTTTCCAATCTACTTTTTGTCCTGTTGTGTTCTTATAGCGTTTTGACCATTTCCTCTCTTTTTAATTTTAATTCTTATTTTGAATAATTTAATTTCAGCAGTTTTTTTTTTCTTATGCTCTGTTCTTTTTGGACTTTGCTGTCGTTTTGTGCCATGTCTTCTTCAGTTGTCCTGGGCATACCAATATAATATCAAAGTTATTTATATTATAAAATAATAGGCTTTTGAAAAGTTCGATTTGGTAAATCATCTCTGTTTCTTCAATAGTTTGTTTCTTTTGTAGTATCTATTTTTTGTTCTTTTTGATTATTTTGGAGCCCTGAGTGGGTGTTTTCCTATAGGTCTCTCTCCTCAGCAGATATCTCTGTGGGAAAAGTTGAGCAGCTCTGTCTGTGCACATGGGTGAGTAAATGGGAAGTCTGTCTGTAGGCATGAGGAGGGCGGTACCTCTCAATACACAAATGAAGTAGGCTTGCTTTTTGGACATCAACCCTCACAGAACAGGCCTATCTTTGTAGGCAATTTGAATGGTTTTATCATAGACTTTCTTCTTTGCCTGGATTGTCTCTGAGGTCAGGGTTGGAAAGATGTGTTTTTATTTGGGGGAAGGAGGGCAGTTGGTACAGCTGCTTTATTTAATTCCCCTGTTATCATTCCCGGTTCTTACACCCACCTTCCACACCTGCTGGTTAGCCCATCTGAGGTCTCAGGGGAGATTAGTTTCCTCTTCCCTTGTACACCCTCCCTCCCTCACCCATGTGTCTGGGATTTAGCTCCTTCTGCTCTTGGTCTACATCTGCATCACACATCCACAAGACTCTTGTTTTAGTCTCTTGTCTAGTAATCGCTACCCCTCCCCAACTTGGTGGTTTTGACTGTTACAGGTTTTTTTTTTTTCCTTTTGTATTCATTTCCTGTCTTAGGAAAGGGAAGGTAAAAAAGCATATATTCAGTCTATCAGCTTGAGCTGGAAAGCTGCTCTATTTTTTCTTTCTTTTTTTTTTTTTAATAAGAAGCTCGGTGATTTTTGTATTTTAGTCAGTGTATTGCCCTTTCACCAAAGTCTTATTCATTTCAATAGTTTCTTAGTTGATTTTCTAGGTTGGTTATCTTATTCTGCAGGTAAGACCGATTTTGTCTCTTGTAATCTATATACTTACTTTTTTTTCTTGTTTGGCTAAACCACTGAACAGTATTGAATGATCGATAGTAATGATAGCCGATATTGAATGTGATATTTCTAAAGCCCAATATTGAACTGATTGGATTATAAAGTAGAAAATAGAAATTATTGACTTCATTATATGGAGTCCTGGCTCACTGAGAAGGACAATAGAAATTTCCCACACGGGTAGTATTTTTGAGGGAATGGATTTGGCACTTACAGCCTGAGTACCTCTTGTACTTCTTTGACCAAGAACCACAATTCAGAATTGGAGATGAGGAAGAAAGGAAAGTAAGCTTTTTAAAATAATAAATTCTTCCATTGGAGTTGACCAAATTTCAGATGTCTATCATTATTGGGGAACAAAATTACTTTTATGTCTTGCCAGTAAATCAAGGAAAACAAGTCATGTGACTGGCCGCTATACTAGATCTTCTGCCCTAAAGCCAGTAAAGACAGTGAACCAACCAGACAGATATGTGCATGTGATAAATACAGCCTACGTGATTGACAGCTGAATGACATCATTGCAAGGACCAAAAGACTTGGTTATTGATTATCATGTAGAATGAATCAACTGCTTGATTTAGTTTTATTTTTCTGAAGGGGCTTTAAGAATTGCCTTGTGGGGGCGCCTGGGTGGCTCAGTGGGTTAGGGCCTCTGCTTTTGGCTCCGGTCATGATCCCAGGGTCCTGGGATCGAGCCCCACATCAGGCTCTCTGCTCCGCGGAAAGCCTGCTTCCTCCTCTCTCTCCCTGCCTGCCTCTCTTGCCTACTTGTGATCTCTGTCTGTCAAATAAATAAATAAAATCTTAAAAAAAAAAAAAAGAATTACCTTGTGTGTGATGCATAAACAATGGATCTTGGAACACTGAAAAAAAATTACAATAAAGTTACATGAAAAGTTAAAAAAAAAGAATTGCCTTGTAGATATTAAAACTGATTCACAATGTGAAACTCTAGGGTATAATATTTGGAAATGCTTGGTGGAAGTTGCAGAAGAGTGATTTTCTGTCAAAGTGAAAAAGGCTATTTATTAGTTTTGTCCTTAAAGGGACTATAAGTTAGTTGGAACTATCAAAAAATGAAATGAATTGCCTCTTGTGGTTGTGTGTTCCTCATTAATGGGAGATCATCTGGCAGAAATGTTAAGAGAAGGAATGGGGAGGATGGCCGAACCAGTCTCTTCTGTGTCAAAGATTGTGTGGAATTAAGGAAAACTGTCCTTTATCATTCTGGAATATAGTATTATATTTCAATATTAAATGATGTAATAAAATAATATAGATATAAAAAGAAGCTATTCATTTTTTTTATGTTTTGCATGGGAAATTCCTCTCATAAGTCTAAAAAAATTACTTGTGTCCTTAGATTTTTCTTTAGACAGCTTTATCTTCTTTGTATCATATTCAAATAATAAATTATTTCTCCAGTTTTATAAGTAGAACAGACATAAGGTAGCTGAGTTTTATAGTGACTTTTCTTGGTAACCTCTCTGGCATTTACTTTTTAAATTTTCCATGGTTGCTATATCTTTTCTCTCCCTCTGTTCCCACCCCCTTTTCCCTGCCCCTCAGTTTAAACCCACTTTGGTATAGACTGGGCCACCTCTAGTACCTCTCCAACCATTAGTTCTTCTCCATTCTCATTGCCTTACTCAAACCATCATCATTTCTCCCTAGGACATAGTATCCTTTTGCTCCTTCCTTCTTGCCAGGGTAATTTATTAAACTGAAAAACTTCTTGGTATTACTACTCATAGTTCAGTTTTGGTGGTACTTTCAGATTGATGTCAAGACAAAAAATTTAAAATCTTACTGTGACATATCTGGTCCCCTGGGATCTGACCCTGGCCTGTTGTCTTTTAAGTCTGTATTGTCTCCTTCTCAATGTTGTTCACAGGGCACCGCAGCCTGCTCTCAGAGCTGCTCTCCTTCCCCCTGTGTTGTAGTTTTTAATGTCCTCATCTAGCTCTCTCATGATGCTGCCTTTCAGCTCTGTATGTTTACAACCACAGCAGCATGGAGAACATATGAATAAAAATGTATTTCTTGTCCCATAATATATGAACTTTCCATGTAGTCCGAGATCAGGTTTTGTCGAATCTCCATTTTCAGGGACGTGACCGAGAATCTCGAAGTAGGTAGAAAAAGATGTAGAAATAGCTCGAGGTAGCGACCATAAAACTCACACCTAAAAGCACATACATGTTAATTTTCTGTAGGAGAGACCAGGAGGCCCTTCATCATATGCCTTCACCTTCCAGTTAGAATTCTTACAAATCTGTCTGCTTGCTCTCCTAGTTCCCAATAGATTAGAAACAACACATTGGAAGATGGGGCAAAGTTAGGATGTCCAAGGTAAGGACTTGCCAAGACTAGAGCTGATATAATGATAGCCCGAGAACGAAGCACTCTGTGGGAAAAGAAAAAAACAGTAAAAAGTATGTAAGAATATTGAAAAATCACAGCAGTGTAGTCAGTATAGAAACAAGATAGACCTGTGCCTTGGTTACATGGTATTATAATTGATGTTCCAAATTCTATCCATCATCAGGAGGAGATTAATTTCTTTTCTATGCACTGTTTAAAATGCAATATTATTGCTTAAAGGTATGAGCAGGGTGAACTCTCAAACATGTGGAATAACCCAGCCTCCTATAGTCTAGATAAATGAGTTCTTGCTGAGTTTTTTCCTGAAAGCTACAGGGTATGGTGCTCTGCTTCTGATCATTAATTTCCCTTTGGTTATATTCATATTGCTAACAATGTTGTTTAGCGATCTTCTGTTAGGGCATTTTTCTATTGATTTCTGATTTCTCCTATCACATTTGGGAACTAGTAAAATGACCCCTTTCTCTTTGCTCTTACTGTTCTTCAGTTCTTTTAATCATGGAGCTGCTTATGAATTTTCAGTGGTGGCAACCTCAGTGTATCATTAATTCTGATACTATTTTGTATTAAATCCCTCTGACATTTTCCAAACTTTAACTGAATTGGTGGGAAGGAGAAAAGAGGGGGATAAGATCTCCATCTTTGAAGATGGCTGACAGACAATAACCTCAAGGTGTGAGAGAACACCTGAGGTGTGGCAGATCCCATGTGTAGTCACAGTACTATAAGTCCCTGTGCTGTGGCTTGGAACCACTTATCTTCTTGGCGTGAAGCACTCAAGACACGTTTCTTTCTTCTCTCAGTGTGGTTAAACTCCAGGGGATGTTGGGCTGTGGTACCAGAGGGTGGGGGGTGTGTTGACTAATCTGTTAAGTAGCCTTTTATCCAAGAGTCTAGTTTCTCATTAGTGTTTTGACCAAAAGTGTAGATGGTTGGAAATATGGATTTTTGTTTTTAATTAGTTTCTCTAGGGACAAGAGACTTATTTTTGAAGAATGGAATTTTAAGGAAGCCTGACAATCTCAGTTTTCATGTGACTGAAAAATTTTGGCAGCTGAAAAAGCTTTCACAACTAGGAGTTAGAGCCAGACTTTCCAGTGGCTAAGCCATTCACTGGGGGTTAGACTCGTGGGTAGCCTCTACCTCAGCTCTCCCATCATAGTGGTTACCTTTAGGGTGCTTGTGGCACTTTCATGTATCTTGCATCCTAATGGCTTCGAAGGCTCTCACGGGGTTTATCCTTCCATCCTGTATCTTATAAAGCTCTTCCCTCTTCCATCCCATATTTATACATTTTAATCAGGTTAGTTGATACCTACCACAGGCATTGGACAGCATAACGCCTCATTATCTCTGCAAGAAAGATCTTTGCCTCCTCTCTTATATGACCACAAAATTATAATGCTACTGTGTTTACCAGTTTTGTAACTTGAGAGGCAGAAATTGATTGTTTTGCCCAAAATCCTGTAGGAAGACACAAGTAGGCAAAAGCAAGCAGACTTGGGAAGCCACCCAGTTCCGTCCCCCCTGCCCTGCACTGTAGCAACCTGACAGTCAGCAGTTCCTGCTCAGCTTTTCCTGTCCAATGAGGCAACCAGTTCTCTTGTGCAGTTCTGGCTGTTAGAAAGTTTTCAGGTGATACTTGCTTTTCTCGTAATTCCACCTATTGATTCCTATTCTCTCTTGTTAAGATTTTGTTTATACCTACTTCTATTTGACTTGCCTTCAAATATTTGGACACCTTCCAAGCCTCCTTGCAGTCCTCTCATCTCCAGTTTGAATATTCTATTCATCCCTTTCAGCTATCACTTAAATTCTCTGGTTTCCAGATTCCTCACTATACTGATGGCTATTCTTTGGACATATTCTCAATGTCTAATGACCCTTTTAACTTGAGATGACTTAATAATGACTCTTGAGGTTATTGTCTGTCAGCCAAATGCCTCCTAGGACTTGTTTTCTCCTAGGGTCTGACCTCTGTCATGACCTAGCAGGAGAACAATGCTTTTTTTATGTTTCTGTTTTGAAATACTTGAAAAGGTAGTGTGTTCCATGTCACTGGATAGGTGAAGGAGATGTGCATAATGTCAAGGATGTTAATAGATAAATAGCAAATTGGGGGCGTGGTGTCCTTACAAAAGTAAATTAAAATGGCTACTTAGACAGTACCTGTATATGGGGGCAACAGGGTGGCTCAGTCTGTTAAACATCTGCCTTGGACTCAGGTCATGATCCCAGGACCATGGGATCGAGCCCCCATAGCTAGCTCCCTGCTCAATGGGGAACCTGCTCCCTCTCCCTGCCCCTCCCTCCTTGTGCTCTCCCTCACTATCTTTCTTGCTTTCAAATAAATACATAAATATTTAAAAACAATTAAAAACTACTTGTATGGAATACCATAAAATATAGGACATATTAGGATGTATAATACTGGGAGTAATCTTGAGTGAATATTCCTCTCAGAGGGGCCCTTACATGCTTTTGTTCTTTGATCAATCCCTCAGGAAACTTCCAAGATTATTTTGCATCTGTGAAACACTGCGTCTTTTGTCAAAAACTTTTAGTTCACAAAAGCTTCGTTAACATTTTTCCTTCATGTCAACTAAGAGTGCTTTAATTTTTCCACATTTGCCCACATTGTTTAAAAGAGTCAACATTTGGGCAATACAACTAGGTTGTTGCAAACTTTCAGAAAACCCTTAATCAATGTTGTTAACATTGTTTTGTCCAGTACCAACTACTCTCCCATTTCTTTGAGGATAATGTTAGCTATGCTTTCTTAGATAATCTCAGCCATTTGTCAGTGACATTTTTATAAATGGTATATTGTTTACTCTTAATCCTAAAATTAAGTTATTGAAAAATATATTGACCTTACTATAAATTTGGCACTGTGTAGCTGATAGATTTTGCCAAATTATGGCAATGAGAGCTTTAATAGTGCCTATTTTAGGACAAGTGATTCTTTAGTGACAATATTAACATCATTCCATTGTAGAGAGTCTTTTTTTTTTTTTTTTTTTTGTTTTTAGGTAATTTTTAAAAATGTGTGGCTGTTGTGAGATATTTAGTTCAGTAATACGTTGCATGTAAGGATATTCAATGAAAGGATTCTGGTGTTATAAGGAAAGGATGTTAAAAAACCAAAATCTCTCAAGTAAATTGTGGTTTGTAACAGTTTTACCCTCAGGGAAGGGAGGCTCATCGAAACTTCCATGACTATTAATTTTGAGAAAAAGCATGCATGGTCTTTTTGGACTGAAGCCTCCAACCATCTTATCAAGCCAAGGATACGAAAGTAGGCTCAATTTGCATCCCTTCCTGGCCCATTAATCAAAATGAAGATGGTAAGGGTATATGGATAGTATGTTGGGTCCTTTGTCAAGTTAGCATAGGGTATGAGTCATGAATATTTCCCATTTCTTGATTTTATCAATTGTCTCCCCAAAGTCACTCACCAGAAGTATACAGTAAGAAGTTGAATTCCTTTGGCTCACTTAACTTGTTTTGGAAAATGGGTGAGAAGGATTTCCAACTGGAGCTGTCAGTTCTTTTCTGCAGCAGGCGCCTGCCTTTAGCCTTTTGTGAGAATAGTCCGATATGCTTCTTCCTTCTTTTGCTACCATGAAGCATACTATCCCAGCTTTTGCAGGCTTTCAGACTGTAAAAGTGATTGCATAGCCTGGTCAGTACACAGAGTTCTGGGGCATGGAACTGGTGCTCAGGCCCCAGTTTTCTGCTGGTTGCTGGATGACCTTGGTCAAGTGAGTCAACCTCTTCTCTCCTTTCTACTTTATGAAACTGAGACTTTCTTTTTCTTCTTAGTCTTAAAAAAGTTTTCAACAATTAAAGGTAATAAGGGTTTGTTGAAGGACTTAATACCTATCTGGATGCTTTAGTTTATATAGATAGGTTGACCTCTCACATTGCTAGAATAAATTAAACGAAATGCCCCAAATGGGTTCAATATGTATTCCAGATTGTCTATGTTACCTAGAAGATGTAAGTCTGGTCTAATTTGTATAAATCATTTCAGTCTCTTTTGAGGAAAAGCAATGTGGTTGTTTATGTTTTTCATGTAAATGTATTACAGCATTAAAGGAGTTTAAGGGACACTGAAGGTTGTTTAGTCACTGCAACCTTTAAAGTCCCTTCAGTTAGTGTACTTGATTCTTGTGAACCCTTTAAAAGCATCTCGTTAATCAAAATTTTAAATTGCGTTGGGATTATTTCATCTCTTCAGGGCTCTCACTTTTAAATTTTGCTCTATTTTTCTATTTAAAAAAAGTAGATGAATTGTGCTCATTCTGGGAAAGTATTTGGGCTCCAGCTGACATAAATTTGAGGCCAGTCTCTGTATCCCAGAGGTCTAATATGCTTTTGAAACCTTATTAGCTCATTTATACTCCATTTCTCATATTTGAGTGCCCTATAAACCTGTAGACTTTAAAGACCTGAGCTGCGGTCCTAACCTAATAGTGCAGCCTGCTTTTAGATGTATAACCATAAAACACCTTAAAGGGAGTCCTCTGTTTATGGATCTAAAAGTGTTGTACTTGAGCTAACAGTGAGGCTAAGGGCTGATGTGAGCTTTTGAAAAGTATAAAGCCCACTGCTAAATGGTGGAACTGCTATCTAAGAAGAGTACGTTTGTGATTCATTGTGGTTCCCTTGCCTTTTATTCCTATGAGCTGTAGAAAGAGCCCACTGTAGGGGGTTGGAAATATTCTTTCTTAGGATTGTGGGATGACAGAGTGGTTGCTTTTTCCAACCACCATATGTGGTGATTAGTCTCTTCGGAATGACATTGGGGTACTTTTGGAACAAACAGCAACAGCCTTCCAAATAACTTATAATAAATAAAGTATGTAAAACATTTTCTTCAGCCAGATGTAATGTTCAATAGTAGAGGAATAAATTTAAAGTGATCTCTTACAGGAAAATTTAGGAAATGCCTGGATGGGTTAAGAATGCAGTCATGCTGTTAGGAATAAACTCCTTTCCAGTTCTTAGGTGAGAATATACAATGGTTTACTTGAATTTCATTTTCATGATTTCTTGGAAAATACATTGATGGGAAAAACCTAAAAACTCAGGGAAGTAATACTCTATTTGAGCTTTTAGAGTCATTGTTTCTAGTAATCAAAAACATTTAAGCAGATAGCACACTTCTGTGTGGTTCATTTTCCTGAATGTTTAATAACTGATCTGATTTTGTAAATTAAATTATATAGTATATGTAGTAGAGTGAAACCCAGTTCCGGGGGGACTCTGGATAAGGTGGCATCTAAACCTGTTCTCTGAGCTCCTGTTCAACCACCTAAAACAGCAGTTTCAGAATTTCTAGGAGAAGGAAGTTAGGGGCTTGAGTGGAGATCAGCTAGAGAACTTGTCATGAAATGGTGTTTTCTTTCCACACAGTGCTTTTACCTGGTTTTTGTTTATTTTAATGGGATTAGTTTGGAGAGCTTTATATCTGTCATAGCCAAGCTTTGGTGACTCCAATGCCCTTCAGATCAGACCCAAGCCGGAGCAAGTATGTGTGCAGAGATTCAAAGTGTACTCCTGACTCTGACTGTGACTAGCCTTGGCTCTCAGAAAGCTTCAGAACATTGTTTACTCTGCAGGATGGGAGGGGAAAAATGTAGTAGTGGAGAGATTTGTGTGAGGACCTAGACCTTAAAGCTGCCTGGGAACTCCTCAGGGAAGCCTACTACCTGACCAGTAGTCCTATAGCAAAGACTGTACACTAGAATACTATAGAAGACATCCTGTCAAACTAGGATATGCTAAAGGCATTCTCATTAAATTATTCTTTCAATTTATTCCTTGGGTAAATAGTCATTGAGCAACTGCTAGCATTTTCTAGGTGTTTTGGAAATGGAGGACATAGCGAAATGATGTCCCCCCCCACCCCCACCCAAGCTGGAGCTTAGATTCTATTGGGGGAGACAGGCAGTGAACAAATATATGTTTAGGTCAGATCATGCTAAGTTTTGTGAAGAATGATAAAATTTAAAGGAATAGTGACATGAAAAGAGGTGCTATGCTACACAATTGGTCAGGGATAACCACTCAGGTGGGGCCTTTTGAGCCGATACATGATTTAAGCCAGAAGCTTCGTAGGGATTTGAGGTATTAAGATGGCAGAGCAGTAAGGGGACCCTAGTTTGCCTCATCCCTCAAGCACAGTTAGATAATTATCAAATCATTTCAAACACTGAAGAAATCAATCTGAATGTTGAGAGAGCAAACTGTAGAACTAGAGGGAGAAAATAAGCCACACTGTGGAAGGTAGGAGGTATAGAAATATGATT
The DNA here is from genome assembly GCA_004024625.1 of Mellivora capensis. NCBI lineage: Eukaryota > Metazoa > Chordata > Mammalia > Carnivora > Mustelidae > Mellivora > Mellivora capensis. Next base: position 18,575 of record PISX010012478.1, on the reverse strand, counting down.
CTGGAAAGAAAAGAATTATGGGTGCTGCAGAGGGGAGGCAGCCTTGATCTTGATCTCAGAGGAGACAGAGAAACAGAGTGGTAAGCTGGGGATTGGACAAGAGAAACACTCCCCTAAAACCATTGATGGGGAAAACTAGAGTGTCTGATTATCACAAGTTTTTACAAGTAGGGGAGCTGAAAGTCTCAAGTTTTATAAGACTGGGCCACTACTGGGTAGAGCCTGGCAGGTATAGCAGTGTCCCTGGGGTTAAGGAGGGCAGAGGCCCAGGAGTGGATCAGGTGCTCTGAGGATCCCCTGAGTTGCACTGGTAGAGAAAGTTCCTCTTCTTGGAGTGCGTTTGGGAGAGGTGGCTTGGTCTCTCCAGGGACAAAAGAACTGGTGGGCACCAACATGCTGCCCTGTTTGTTAGTATAGAAACAGAGACACCTGAGGGCAACAAACCTTGGTGCCAGCTTTTTGTTGCACTTTACCATAAATTCTGAGCCTCTGCATAAGTCCCTGCATGATTCTGCAACTGCTTTACTGGGACAGACCGGCACCAGCCACAGCCTAGTGAGAACCTACCACAGAGGATCAGTGTAGCCTATACTGTGCTGGTCCCTATAATCTGGAGTTTTGAAACCCAGCTGCGCATCTGACACAAAACACAGGAGTTCTGTGCTTCCTTATAGGCAGACAGCTCAGACACAGGGAGGGTGAGGGCAGGGATCTGATGGAAGCCGGGGACACAAGCAGGGAGATTGTTCAGTCTTCTGTGAGTTCACTCTTCGTCAAGAGTGGCAGGTATGAACTTTCCTCTACAGGCATGAGAGAGCAGGACAACACCATTTCCTGCTTGCCCATGAGCAGTCAACTAATTCAGTGAGCAACACAGCACCCTCGGTGGAGGCTGGAGCCATTTACACAAAGCCCTGCACCCTGAACCCTGCAGGTGCATCTTTCCTAGGCAAGTCCACCTGAGAACCAGTGTTCTTTTCCCAGAAGACCAGCACGAACCCCTCACATACACCAAGTCTACTGATCATAGAGCGCTGCAAAACTTCATCTCTAGGGGAAATAGGATCTAGCCTCTTTTAACAAGCAGACCAAAACACACATAGTTAAAACTTGCCACGCAGTGGGTAAGATCCAAACACTCTCCACTGTAGGTAAGGAGAAACTCTGCAGAGGACTGACCTGAGGGAAAGAGCAGCCAAAACACAATAGCAGAGGGGTACCTGGGTGTCTCAGTGGGTTAATTGTCAAACTCTTGGTTTCAGCTTAGGTCTTGATCTCAGGGTCACGAGTTCAAGCCCCATGTTCGGTTCCATGCCCAGCATGGAGCATACTCAAAATAAAACACCCCCTGAAGCACCAGGCCCAGGACAGTATAGGACCTCTTTTTAAGAGAGCCATTAATCAGGAGCTGGAATATAACAGGCTTTCCTAATACAAAAACGATGACCTAGACAAAATGGCAAGACAGAGGAATTCACCACAAAAGAAAGAACAGGAAGAGGTAATGGCCAGGGAGTTGATCAAAACAGATATAAGTAAGATGTCTGAACCTGAATTTAAAACAAAAATCATAAGGATGCAAGCTGGGCTTGAGAAAAGTATAGAGGACACTATAGAGAATCCCTTACTGCAGCGATAAAAGAACTAAAAACTAGTCAGGTTGAAATAAAAAATGCTGTAACTGATATGCAAAACTGACCAGATGCAATGACAATGAGGATGGACAAAGAGGAAGGAATCAGTGATATAGAAGATAAAATTATGGAAAATAATGAAACAAAAGAAGAGGGAGAGAAAAGTAATGGATCACAAATGTAGACATAGGGAACTCAGTGACTACTTAAAGCACAGTAACATTCATCATAGGAATCCCAGAAGAAGAGACAGAAATCAGAGCAGAAGGTAGATTTGAGCAAATTACAGTTGAAAACTTCCCTAATCTGTGGAAGGAAACAGTCATTCAAATCCAGGAAGCACAGAGAACTCCCATCAAATTAAACAAAAGCCAGCCAACACGAAGACATATTGTAGTACAGTTTGCAAAATATAGAGATAAGGAAAGAACCCTGAAAGCAGCAAAGGGAAAAGAAATCCCTAACTTACAAGGGAAGACATACCAGAAACCTGGCAGGCCAGAATCAAGTGGCATGATATATTCAACTTGCTGAAGGGGAAAAATAGGCAGCCAAGATTACTTTATGCAGCAAGGCTGTAATTCAGAATAGGAGAGAAAGAGTTTTCCAGACAAAAACTAAAGGAGTTCATGACCACTAAACCAGTCCTGTAAGGAATATTAAAGGGGACGCTTTGAATGGGAAAGAAAATCCAACAGCAACAAAGGCTAGAAAGGAACAGAGAAAATCTCCAGAAACAGTAACTTAATAAGTAATACAGTGGCACTAAATTTATACCTATCAATAATTACTTTGAATGTAAATGGACTAAGTCCTCCAATCAAAAGATACAGGGTATCAGAATGCATTAAAAAAAACCTGAATAAGACCCATCTATATGCTGCTTGCAAGAGACTAATTTTAGACTTTAAAGACATCTCCAGATTGAAAGTGAGGGGATGGAGAACCATCTATCATGCTAATAGACATCAAAAGAAAGCCAGAGTAGCCACACTTATGTCAGACAAACTAGATCAAAGACTCTAATAAGAGATGAAGAAGAAGGGCACTATATCATAATTAAGGGGTCCATCCAACAAGAAGATCTAACAATTGTAAATATGGCCCCAACTTGGGGGCACCCAAATATATGAATCTATAACAAAAAAAGACACTTATTGATAATAATACAATAATACTAGAGGACTTTAACACCCCCCACTTAACAGCAATGAACGAGATCATCTAAGCAGAAAATTAACAAGAAAACAATGGCTTTGATACATTGGACCAGATAGACTTAACAGATACATTCAGAACATTTCATCCTGAAGCAGCAGAATACACAGTCTCTTTGAGTGCACGTGGAACATTCTCCAGAATGGATCACATACTGGGCCACAAATCAGGCCTCAACAAGTACAAAAAGATTGAGCTCATATCATGCATATTTTCAGACCACAACACTGTGGAATGAAGTCAACCACAAGAAAAAATTTGGAAAGACCACAAAATATATGGAGGTTAAAGAACTTCCTACTAAAGAATGAATGGGCTAACCAGGAAATTTAAGAAAAAATTAAAAAATGCGTGGAAGCAAATGAAAATGAAAATACGACAATCCAAAATCTTTGGGATGTAGCAAAGACAGTCTTAAGAGAGAAATATATAGCAATACAGGCTTACTTCAAAAAGCAAGAAAAGTCTCAGCTACACGACCTAACCTTACACCTAAAGAAGCTAGAAAAGAAACACCAAATAAAGCCTAAAGTGAACAGAAGAAGGGAAATAATAAAGATTAGAACAGAAATAAATAATATAGAAACAAAACCAGTAGAACAGATCAACAAAACTAAGAGCTGGTTCTTTGAAAGAATTAATAAAATTGGTAAACCCCTAGCCATACCTAAGAGAGAGGACCCTAATAGATAAAATCATGAATGAAAGAGGAGAGATCAAAACCAACACCACAGAAATACAATCATCAGAGAATATTAAGAAAAATTATATGCCAAAAAACTGGGCAATCTGGAAGAAATGGATAAGTTCCTAGAAACATACAAACTACCAAAACCAAAACAGGAAGAAATAGAAAATTTGAACAGACCCATAACCAGCAAAGAAATTGAATCAGTAATCGAAAATCTCTCAACAAACCAAAGTCCAGCCCAGATGGCTTCCTAGGGGAGTTCTACCAGACATTTAAAGAACGGCTAATATCTATTCTCAAACTGTTCTAAAAAATAGAAATGGAAGGAAAACTTCCAAACTCCTTCTACAAGGCCAGCATTTCCTTGATTCGAAAACCAAAAAAAGACCCTACTAAAAAGGAGAATTACAGGCCAATATCCCCAGTGAATATGGATGCTGAAATTCTCAACAAAATGCTAGCAAATTGAATCCAACATACATTAAAAGAGTTATTCACCACCACAGTCAAGTGGGATTTATTCCTAGGCTTCAGGAGTAGTTTAGTATTTGTAAAGCAATCAACCTGATACACCACATTAGTAAAAGAAAGGATAAGAACCATATGATCCTCTCAGTAGATGCAGAAAAAAGCATTTGACAAACTATAGCATTCTTGATAAAAACCCTCAACAAAGTAGGGATAGATGGAACATAGTTCAAAATCATAAAGGCCGTATACAAAAGACCCACAGCTAATATCATTGTCAGTGGGGAAAAACTGAGAACTTTTCCTCTCTGGTCAAGAACAAGACAGGGATGGCCCTTCTCACCACTGTTGTTAAATATAGTATTGGAAGTCCTAGCCTAACCAATCAGACAACAAAAAGAAATAAAAGGCATCCAAATTGGCAAGGAAGAAGTCAAACTTTTTCACTATTTGCAGATGACATAATGTTCTATGTTGAATATCGAAAAGATGCCACCAAAAAATTGCTAGAAGTATTACAGGAATTCAGCAGAGTCACAGGATATAAAATCAACCTACAGAAATTTGTTGCACCTCTATACACCAATAATGAAACAGCAGAAAAAGAAGCCAGGGATTGATCCAATTTACAATTGCACCAAAGACCCTAAGATATCTAGGAATAAACCTAACCAAAAAGGTAAAAGATCTGTACTCTAAAATACAGAATGCTTATGAAAGAAATCGAAGATGCATAAAGAAATGGAAAAACATTACCTGCTCATGGATTGGAAGAGCAAACATTAAAATATCTATACTATCCAAAACAATACACATTTAATGCAATCCCTATCAAAATATCACCAGCATTTTTCATAGAGCTAGAACAAATAATCCTAAAATTTGTATGGAATCACTAAAGACCCTAAATAGCCAAAGCAATTCTGAAAAAGAAAAGCTAAGATGGAGGCATCATGATTTTGGACTTCAAGCTCTATTACAAGGCTGTAGTCATCAAAACAGTATGGTACTAGTACAAAGATACATAGATCAATCGAACAGGATAGAAAACCCTGAAATGGACCCATAACTATATGGTCAACTAATGTTTGACAAAGCAGGAGGGACTATCTAATGGAAAAAAGGTGGTCTCTTGGGCAAATGGTGGTGGGAAAACTGGACAGCTTTATTATACCATTCACAAAAAGAAATTCAAACGGATGAAAGACCTAAATGTGTGGCAGGAAACTATCAATCTCATAGAGGAGAACATAGGCAGCAAACTCTTTGACTTCAGCTGTAACAACTTTTTATTAGGCCCATCTACAGAGGCAAGGGAAACAAAAACAAAAATGAACTATTGGGACTTCATTTAGATTAAAAGCTTCTGCACAGTGAAGGAAACAATAAACCAAAAGGCAGCCTATGGAATAGGAGAAGATATTTGCAAATGATGTATCTGATAAAGGGTTAGTATATAAAGAACTTACATAACTCAACACCCCAAAACCAAATATTCCAGTTAAGAAATAGGCAGAAGACATGAGCAGACAATTTTCCTCAAGAAGACATCCACGTGGCCAACAGACACATCAAAAGATGCTCAACATCACTCAGCATCAGGGAAATACAAATCAAAACCACGATGAGATACCACCTCATGCCTGTCAGAATGGCTAAAATTAACAACACAGGAAACAACGGATGCTGGTGAGGATGTGAAGAATGGGGAACCCTCTTACACTGTTGGTGGGAAAGCAAACTGGTGTAGCCACTCTGGAAAACAGTAGGATAGCTCCTCAGAAAGTTAAAAATGGAAATATCCTATGCCCCAGCAATTGCCCTACTAGATATTTACCCAAAGTACACAAAAATACAGATTCTAAGGGTTACATGCTCCCTGATGTTTGTAGCAGCATTATCAATAGTAGCCAAACTGTGGAAAGAGCCCAAATGTTCACCAAGTAATGAATGGATAAAGTTGTGATGTGTGTGTGTGTGTGTGTGTGTGTGTGTGTGTGTATAGTATGTATATATTATATATATTTGTATACATATATAATGCATATATATGTATATTATTACACACATATAATATATGTACATATTACATATATAATGGAACATTACGCAGTCATCAGATGAAATCTTGCCATTTGCAACAACATGGTTGGAGCTAGGGAGTATTATGCTAAACAGAGTAAGTCAGAGAGAAATACTATATGATTTCACTCATAGGTGGAATTTAAGAAACAACATCAACATATGGGAAGAAAAAAAAAAGGGAAGCAAACCATAAGAGACTGTTAAGTGTAGAGAGCAAACAGGGTTGCTGGAGGGAGGTAGGTGGGGATGGGCTAAATGGGTGGTGGGTCTTCAGGAGGGTACTTATTATGATAGGCACTGGGTGTTATATGTAGGTGATGAATCACTGAATTCTACACCTGACGAATTTTACTATATATGTTAACTAACTAGAATTTTAATGAAAAATTTAAAAAAAGAGAAGGAAGCTATATAAATATTTGGGGAGGAAAAGTAGGCTTAATTAATAGCATGTGTGAAGGGTCTAAGGTAGGAAGATGCTTTGACTGTTAGAGTAACAGCAACAAGGCTGGTGTGATTGTAGGGAGATTAGGTTGTAGAAGTAACTGGTAGCCAGATCAGAAACAAAACAGGGATGCCTACTCTCTCCATTATTAATCAGTGCAACTCCGGAGGATCTATATAATGATATAAGACTAGAACATTAAATTATTATAGACAAGAGAGAATAAAACTATTTGAACTTTCACAGGTTGTGAAGTCTGGGAGACTATAAACAATTGACAATATAAGAATTGAGAAAGGAAGCTTGATATACAATAAATATTTAAAATGCAATAGTTTTCCCCTATTCTGTTGACATATAGCCAGAAATTGAAAATGGCCAAAAGATCCTATTTAAATAAAAATAGAGAACCATGAGAGACTGTGGACTCTGAAAAACAATCTCAGGGTTTTGGAGGGGCGGGGGGGTGGGAGGTTGGGTGAGCCTGGTGGTGGGTATTATGAGGGCATATATTGCATGGAGCACTGGGTGTGGTGCATAAACAATGAATTCTGGAACACTGAAAAGAAATTTAAAAAATAAATAAAAATTAAAAAAAACCTAAGAATACATTGTAAAAGAAAGATAGTAGATTTATACAGAAAATAATAAAATCTTATGGAAGACCTTAAAACCAGACTCAAAGAGACTGTCAGCAATATAACATAAACCATCTAATACAACCCCAATTTCAGTCCTTAAGGAGTTTTTTAGTCTTTTAAAATTTCTTTATTTTTATTTTTTATTTTTTTTAAAGATTTTATTTATTTATTTGGCAGAGATCACAAGTAGGCAGAGAGACTGGCAAAGAGGCAGGCAGAGAGAGAGGAGGAAGCAGGCTCCCTGCTGAGCAGAGAGCCCGATGTGGGGCTCGATCCCAGGACCCTGGGATCATGACCCGAGCCGAAGCCAGAGGCTTTAACCCACTGAGCCACCCAGGCGCCCCTTTTAGTCTTTTTTTAAACTGTCTAAAAATACTTGCAACCTTATGTAGAAGAATAAATGCCCCAGAATAGGCAAAAAAGAACAGTGAACGGAATTTTTTATTGGCTGAGATTAAAACTAGCTGTAATGCCATGCTAATAATCGATGGCTAGCAGATAACATACAGGGTGGGGATTAACAAACTTTTTCTGTAAAAGGCCAGATAGTAAATATTTTCAACGTTGTAGGCCAAATTGCCTCTCCCTTGACTACTCAACTATGTCTTTTAGGGTAAAAGCAGCTCTATGGATGTGAATTGATTTATTTTTTGAACTGCAGTTTGCTAATTCGTGATATTTATCTTACAACAAAATAGTGCTCAGAAACTGATAGCATGATATGCAACAAAATAAGTCTCTTGCAGAAGAGGGTTTATTTAATAAATGGTGTTGACAACATTTATATTAATCTATAAAAATAATATCAAATTCCTACTTACATAAAATTAAACTGTTGGTGCGTATTTAAGTATGGAAACTAAAGAAAATAATAAAAGAAAATTTTAAAAATATTGTGTAATCTAGGATTAGAGGATGTATTTTTATTTTTTTTATTTTTTAATTTTTTTTTTAAAGATTTTATTTATTTATTTGACAGAGAGAAATCACAAGTAGGCAGAGAGGGAGGCAGAGAGAGAGAGAGGAGGAAGCAGGCTCCCTGACAAGCAGAGAGCCCGATGCGGGACTCGATCCCAGGACCCTGAGATCATGACCTGAGCCGAAGGCAGAGGTTTAACCCACTGAGCCACCCAGGCGCCCTAGAGGATGTATTTTTAAATAAGACAGCAGGGGACAGAAAGTACAGAAACTAAAGAAAAGGCAAAAGATGTTTGATTGCGTATGTGAGTGAAATTTTCTTTATGGCAAAGTGACAAAATTGATAATTTATAATCTAGAAACAAATGAAAATGACAATCTGTAAAAAATATTTGTAATATATATGAAGAAAAAGGGCTAATATCCATATCATGCAAAGTGCCTCTTCAATTGACCCAGTTAAAAAAGAGGACAAAGAGGTCTGTTCTTGTGAAGAGAAACCAAATGTCCAGTGGCTATAGGAAAAGATGGTCAGTATTGCTAGAAGCTGTATTCTTCTGTAAAACAGAATACTTATAGTACCCATTTCATAGTATTGTACCTACCTCATAGTTCATACCAACCTCATAATATTATATGAAAAGATTAAATCAGATAATACAAATAAGGCATTAAAATACTGAGCACATAGTATGTGCTCAACAAATGGTAGTTAATTGCTCTGTAGAAATAAAAGCATGAGTAGGCAAAGATTGCTGTGAGGAGGCAATTTATTTCAGTTTTTAGTTGGGAATAACGAAACAAATGAATAGTCTGTTAGTAAGGAAATAATGGAATAAATTATTTATCATTACTGTGGAGTTTCCTGTACCTCTCAGGTACAGCTTCTCCTATTATCAACATCCTTCATTAGAATGGTTTCTTTCTTTCTTTTTTTTTTTTTTTTTTTTTGTTATTTTGGAAGTTTGTACCTCTTATTATTTTTTAAATCCAGGGTGAACCTATTTTGGCATATCACAGTCATCCAAAGTTCATAATTTATCTTTGGATTCGCTCTTGGTGTTGTACATTCTATAGGTTTGGACAGATATATGATAACATATATCCATTATTGAAGTGTAGAGTAGTTTCACTGCCCTAAAAATCCTCTGCTCAGCTTATTCATCCCTCCTTTGCACTTCCGCAATTACTGGCAACCGCTGAACATTTTATTGTCGCCGTGATTTTTCTTTTCCTGGAACATCCTATAGTTGAAATCATATGTAGCCTTTTCAGATTGGCTTCTTTCACTTAGTAATGTGCATTTACAGTTATTATATGACTTTTCATGGCTTGATAGCTCATTTCTTTTTAGTGTCAAATAATATTCCATTGTCTGGATGTACCACAGTCTATTTATCCATTGACGTACTCAAGGACATATTGGTTGCTTCCAGGTTTTGGCAGTTAGGGGTAAGGTTGTTTTAAGCATTTGCGTGCACAGATTTTTGTGCAGACATAAGTTTTTACGTCCTGTAGTAAATTCTTTTTTTTATTTTTAAAGATTTATTTATTTATTTGAGGGAGAGCGAGAGAGAGTCCACAAGTGAGAGGGGAAGAGGAAAAGGGAGAGAGAATCCCAAGCAGACTCCACAATGAGCAGGGAGCCCAGCTGATGGCTTGATTCCACAACCTGAGACCATGACTGGAGCCTAAGCCAAGAGTTGGAGACTTAATCGACTACCCCACCCAAGTGCTCCTAGTAAATTCTAATGAACAAAAATGCTGGATCATATGCTAAGAATGGGTTTAGTTTTAGAAGGAACTGCCCAACTGTCTTCCAGAGTGGAATGAATGAGAGTTAGGGTTAGGGTTAAAATAGTGTTTTATCAGACACCTCTTTTGCAATTACTTTCTTCAAGTCTGCGGCTTGTTTTCTCATTCTCTTGATATGCTGCCTTTTGTAGAGCAGAAGTTTTTAATTTTAATGAAGTCCAGCTTATCAACTAATGAATGTTGGATAGATGGATAGTATCTTTGGTGTTCCATCAAAAATGCCACCAATGTCCCCCACCCGCCCCAACCCCAAGGTGCCTAGTAGCCAGTCTACTGGTACAGACCAGGGGACTTCCACAGTTTAATTAAAACAAAGCATCCTGAATGTCTGCAGGGAGTGTTAACACCATGTGATTTCTGCTCAGAGCTCTAAATGCCAAAGCACAAAATTCAATGAAATGTGGGTAAAGCGCATTTTACACTGGTCTGTTTCTTTTTTGCTGTCAGGCTGTCTGTCACCCGTCACTTCCCTCTGCTGTCAATTGTGTCTTACTATATTTTTCTTCCCCCCTTTAATTCTTCTTCTAAGTAGGAAAGAAAGAGCTAGAGTTGTTATTGTGTACAAATTGAAATTCCATAGGCCTGAAAGGAGAGGACTTTTGTAAGAACCACGTTAGTGAGTTTTAGAATATGGACACATTAAAATATCTTTTGCTAGGAAATAGGCATTTTATTTTCTTTCTAGAATTGTATTCTCTATAACAGAATTCTGGAAAAGTAGGAGATGATACTATATGTGAACATCCCTCGCTCTTTATTGACTTTGTAATCTTCTGAGGTATTACAGTTTGAATATGCAGTGAATTCACTCATTTGTCTACTCAACAAATAAATATTGTGGATCTACTGTATTCTAGGCACCTGTTGTGGCTAAAAGCGGTAAACAGAATAAATATGGTTCCTGCCTTCACAGAGATCACAGACTAATTAATAGGAGAAAGAGTCATTATTAAAAACAAGCAAAATACCATGGAAATATAAATTTGTTATGGGAAAAAAACTGTAGAGCTATTTTCAAGGTCACTTAAAGGAATCTTAAAACTTTCAGAGTAATACGAGTAATAAACATTAATTTAGCTCCACTAAAATTTTGATATAACTGCAAATCAGTGGCACTTTTTTATGGAATCCATATCTCAGACAGAAAAGTAAAATAAAATATTTTCTAGTATCCAGCACAGTGCTTAACCCGTAATATGTACCAGAGTATCAGGACAATTAACTATAAATAAATATAACTAGAATTATAACTATTACTGCATTTCAAAAGTATATGTTTCTGTTGATAGTTACCATGCAGTTAACACTATCAGTGCACAAAGTTGATTTATACCCTTACATCAGCCCCAGAGATTTCACACCATAATGGTGACTAACTAGTTTTGTTGCTCCGTCAACAGAAAAGTAGGCATTCCTTACAACTAATAAACTAATTGTGATTCTCGGTAGATCTGTTTTATCGACCTAGATATTTATTTATCAGGATTTTCCCAAACTGGTCTTTCATCAAAGAGCTTAATGTGGGGCTTCTATAAACAATAGAATCCCTTTTTTCTGTGATATACATACATATTTATATTTTTATATTTACATATATTTTCTCTCTTGCTTTATGGAAAGCACATTAAAAAACATAACACAAAGTCAAGACAAAAATTTCCAGAAGTCCATTTCTTAATCAAGTCATATCAGTTATTCATATCATCCTGTGAATATGTATTTTGCATGGTAATATATAGTAATATCATAAGTAGAATTTAATATTTTATATTTTCATTTAATTCTTTCCTACTGTCCTTTTCATATTCTTCCCCTAGCCTCATCACCCATCTCCCACCTAATATATCTGATGATAAAAGCTTACTGTGTGTATTATATGAAGTACCAAGTACTTTCTTGGATTTAATCCTTGTTTCCATTTTGGCATAACCTTTGCTGTTACCTCATTGGCATAGGAGGCTTAAGATGTTTTAATTCCAGTAACAAATCAAAATTTGATTCCATTTTACTTTCAGAGGTTCTGATTACAACTTTAATCTGTTTCATAAGATGGTTCGTAATGTCCTCAGTTTAGCTGTATCCAGGGTAGTGGCTTTTCTCAAATTACCTTAGTGTCACTTCTGCAAAATGGGATTTTGTAATTATACAGTTAAACCTACTTGGTGTCATTCCTAACTGGGAATCAAAATTAGTGACCTTTATCTAGATAGTTACATTCTTTTCTGCCTTGGAGGAGACCATTATTCTTACCTGACTCTGGATTATTTCTCTCTGGATTGGTAGTTGCCAGTTATTTTTGGAACAAAGTGCCTATTACCGTGAACACTATTTTATCTTAATTAGGCTTTCTTAGTTTGGAGGGATAATTTAGAATTTCTTTAGATAAACATTATATCTGTCTGTAGTTCTTAATTTCTTCATTTTATCTACTGTGCTTGTCAGATATCCAATGAAATGGAGGGCTACTGCTGGATTTCATTTTGTCAGACCACCTTCTCTTTTATGATACCCTAAATGTACCTCAGGTTGTCTTCAGAGGTCTCTAAAGGACTTAGAGCTTTCATTTCCTGAAATTCCAAACTTTAGGAAGTCAAACAGAGCAGAAATAACAGTTGTATAGAGGACAGACTGTCTAGTCATAATAATCTTGTGTCTTTTTATTATTCCATGAAGAAAGCAAGAAAATAGTTTTAAAAACACATTGTGGCTGTTTAGGTGGGTACTGGTAGTTGGGAACTTAACTTTTTGTTGTCTGTGATCAGAGCTAGAATCCTGTGCCTCAGCTGGGAGGGTAGGAGTTTATATCTGTGTGCAAATTCAGATCTGGGGTAAAGGTTTTGAGTAGGTTAGGAACTTAATAGTAAATAATACCTTAAATTTATATATATATATATATATATATATGTACATATATATGTATGTATATATATATATATGTATGTATGTATATATATGCATATATATATTTTTGTTTTTGTTTTAACAATAGTTCATACTTCTGGTGTCAGACATCAGATATTACAGCCAATGTAATATGGCTACGCATATTACATTTGTTCCTTTTTAATACTTACAACTTTAAGGGGTAGTTGCTGTTACCATTTCCATTTTACTTTTGAGGAAACAGATACTTGGACAAGTTGTGTAACCTGTGGTTAATCACTGAAAATAAAAAGCCAATTCCTGGAATATTTCTTCTATAAAGTTGAAGAAATTATTTTTGAATTAGCATCTGAGCTGGGATTTAAACCTAGGATAACCTGATACCAAAGCCTATGTTCTTGATTTTTTAAAGTATATATTTTTTTCATTTGATTGCCACATTAATTCTGTCCAAAGGCCAATGGCAGTTGGTAGGTTTTTTTTTTAACTTAATTATTAGAGAAAGAAAACACACAAGCAGGGGGAGCAGCAGGCAGAGGAAGAAGCAGGCACCCACTGAGCAAGGAGCCCGATGTGTGACTCCATCCCAGGACTCTGAGATCATGACCTGAGCTGAAGGCAGATGCTTAACTGACTGAGCTACCCAGGCATCCCGCAGTTGGTGGGGTCTATGGAAAGAATTATGTGGAATCAAATTAGGTCCTACCAGTTCTATTTTCAGTGGCTGGTGGAGGAGTGGATAGGGTAACTTAGAGTCACATCCTGCTTGTTGGACAGTTTCACTGTGTCATCTTTGAGCTTTTTTACAGCATAAGGTGATAACAAGATAATAGTCTAAAACCACTGGGAATATATGCTCCTATGGCACTGATCATTCATGCCACGCAGATGGGAATGGCTCTGTTTAGCTATGGAACCTGGGTATCAGCAGCCAGTTGCTAGCAAGATCAGGCTGTGCTGTTCAGCCTGGCAGTTAAGCTGAGCTGTGTGGGAAAGGGCTGGTTTTGTAGCCCTTCAAGTTTGGAGGGATTTTTTTTTTTCTCTTTTTTTTTTTAAAGAGAGAGAGAGGCAGAGAGAAGGGGAATATAAGCAAGGGCAGAGGCAGAGAGGAGGAAGCAGGCTCCCCGCTGAGAGGGAGCCCGATGCGGGGCTCGATCCCAGGACCCGGGGATCATGGTCTGAGCCGAAGGCAGACGCTTAACCACTAAGCCACCCAGGTGCCCCTGGAGGGATTTTTTAAGACTGGTTTATTCAAAATATTCAAAATAATTGTTCTCTAGCTATTTAGATGTTCTGTTGTTTTTAAATGAAACAGTAGGCTATGAGTTATTGCCTCGTATCTTTAATGTGGTGTTGCTCTGTTCCCAGAGCACTTTATCCGTACAATGAATGAATTACCCACATTGTGGTAATTTGTTTCCATGTCTATTCCCAGTCTCACTACAGCTGTTTGAAAGAAGGGCTGTTTGTGCTCTAAGAGGTGACAGACTTTTAGGGGATCAGCTAGTATTGAACTGATTTGAACTTTAAAATCAAAGCCCAACAATTCTCTGTTCAGAAAATCTGTATGTATTCACCTACAGGTCTCAGTTTAGCTGGGAAAATGAAAATTTGGTATATGAATATAGATTTAATTTTGGTTTCATGGTCTTACATATTTTTGTACATCACCCAAGGCTTTCTTATTATTTATATGGAAAAAAAGCAAAAGGCCTCCCTGTATGGCTGTTTCAAGCATTTTACATGTATTAACTAATTTAATCCTTACTCATCAGCATGAGGTAGCACAGTGAAAATTCTGAGATATGGAAAGATTAAATGATTGGCCCCCTGGCAGTCCTGCCCCAGAATCTTCCTCTTAATCAATCTATGCTGCCTCATTTATCTGTAAATAATGCATGCGTGTGAGTCTGTATCACAGAAGAGATTGAAAGAGATGCTCTCTCTCTGATATTTCATAATAAGCCTCATTATCACTTCTTGAAAAATATATAACTTTTTTTTTCCAGGAAAATCTTTTTCTAAGGTCAGCTTTTAACATGAAGTAAAAAATTTTTTTTCATGTCAAGTCAGTTTATGAGGAATATTGATTGAATTGGAATGAATTTGGAAGAGAATCAGCAGAAAACTAAGGAAATTTAAGTCATGTTATTGAAGAGAATGTAGATATTTCATCTTGAGAACATTTTATAACAGAATTGAAAGTGTATTTCATATATTTGAACGTAGTGATTGACAGAGAGTTTGGCTTTAGTTTTAGTTTGGGCAGATAAGTTTAGGACCACTTGGTTGGAGATGCCTTAGAACGACAGGTTTTCCCTTCACATAGGGAGGAGCTTTCTGCATGGATGGGCTGCCCATCCATGAGCTTTTTCTTACCAGAATACTCAGAAAACATTGGAAGCAAAGGATGTTACTGAGGACAATCAAGTATTTGTTTGATCGAATAACTGAACTAGGGGACCAGGTATGAAGTTCCTTGCAATCTAGTGATTCTAACAGTTTAGCTCAGAAGCAATTGTGCTTTATTACGTTATTCTTTTTTTTTTTAAAGATTTTATTTATTTATTTGACAGACAGAGATCACAAGTAGGCAGAGAAGCAGGCAGAGAGAGAAGGGGAAGCAGGCTCCCCGCTGAGCAGAGAGCCCGATGTGGGGCTCGATCCCAGGACCCTGGGATCTTGACCTGAGATGAAGGCAGAGGCTTTAACCCACTGAGCCACCCAGGCACCCTATTACGTTATTCTTATTGTATACCTTACCACCTAGAAAAGTTCTATATCAGTGACTTTTTTTTTTTTTAAGATTTTACTTATTTATTTGAGAGAGAGACAGTGAGAGAATCAGAAGAGAGAAGGTCAGAGGGAGAAGCAGACTCAGTCCAGGTGCTCTGGGATCATGACCTGAGCCAAAGGCAGTTGCTCAACCAACTGAGCCATCCAGGTGCGCTATGTCAGTGATTTTTAGTGAAACATAGCCTTATGAATCTCATAAGCTATAGAAAATAACATCACAGACTTATTCATAATATCAAACTCATGGAAAATTGTTCATCAAACTTGCTAATAATTGTTGCGCATGCTTCCTTAATGTTTTTTATGTAGCAAACATTTTGTTAAGCGCCTTATATTCATTACCGTATTCTTCACAGTAATTGTTGGGGTAGGTAATATTATTGTCTTTTCCTATTTTATGGGTGAGGGGTTAAGGTTATCTTGCCCATGTCTACATTAATTAATAAGATGGCAGGGCTAGACTGCAAATTCAAGTCTTTCAGAATCCAAAGCCGGTACACGTAACTACTGCACAAACTTTCAGCTTCGTAGCCCAGATCAGAAGTTGAAAGTCAAGATAATTGTTAAGTCATGGTTCCCAGGAACTCACACAATCCAGTAGAAAAAAACCAACCCAATTAAGAAATGGTCGGGGGGGGGAGGAGTCAAGAGGGCGGAGAAGTAGCAGCTGAGACTACATCAGGTAGCAGGAGATCAGCTAGATAGCTTATCAAACCATTGCGAACACCTACAAATCCAACGGGAGATCGAAGAGAGGAAGAACAGCAATTCTGGAAACAGAAAATCGGCCACTTTCTGGAAGGTAGGACTGGCGGAGAATTGAATCGAAAGCAACGGGAGGATAGACCGCGGGGGAGGGGCCGGCTCCCGGCAAGCGGCGGAGCAACGGAGCACTAAATCGGGACTTTTAAAAGTCTGCTCCACGGAGGGACATCGCTCCAGAGGCTAAACCGGGGTGAAGCCCACGTGGGGTCAGCGTGGCCCCAGGCCCCACAGGGTCACAGAAGGATCGGGGGTGTCTGAGTGTCGCAGAGCTCGCAGGTATTGGAGCAGGGAAGCCGGCTACAGAGACAGAACCGAAGAGTGAGCTCTCAGCTCGGGGTTACCTTGAACCTGTCGCAGGCTGGGTGAGCTCGGAGCTCAGCCAGAGGCGGGGGAGATGGGAGTGGCTGGGGCTTCTCTCTGAGGGCACACCGAGGAGTGGGGCCCCGAACTCGCAGCTCCTCCGGCCCAGAGATTGGGAGGCCGCCATTTTCATTCCCGTCCTCCGGAACTCTACGGAAAGTGTTCAGGGAACAAAAGCTCCCCAAAGCGAAACCGAGCGGATTACTTAGCCCGGCCCCTGGTAAGGGCGGTGCAGCTCTGCCTCAGGCAAAGACACTTGAGAATCACTACAATAGGCTCCTCCCCCAGAAGATCAACAAGAAATCCAGCCAAGACCAAGTTCAGTTAACAAGGAGAGCAGCGGAACTCCAGAGGAGGAGAAAGCAAAGCTCGGAATTCATGGCTTTCTCCCCATGATTCTTTAGTCTTGCAGTTAATTTAATTTTTTCTTTAATTTTTTTTCTTTTTCTCTTTTTCTGCTAAAAATTTTTTTAACTTTTACCCTTTTCTTTTTTTAACATTTTTAACTAGTTTATCTTAACAATACCTTTCCAAAAAAAAATAATCATTTTTGAACCTTCATTATTATAGTCATATTTTATCCTTCATAGTATTTAACTTTTTTTTTCTTTGTATTCACATAAGGGTTTTTTTCTTCTAAAAAATTTGGGGTACAACTTCCTCTAGTGGATCAAAAGACACCCTAAATCTAGTTCCGGGCTTGTTCTAGTCTCCAGCCTGAGCAAATTCTCTCCACTTTTTTTCTTTATTCTCCCAACCAACTTAATCAACACCTTTTTTTTAAAAATTAAAAAAAAAATTTTTTGTTTTTCATCTTTATAGGCATATTCCATCCCTTCACTGTGTTTACCCTTATATACGTCTTTCATTCTTTAAAATTTTGGGAGGTACTTTCTTCTAAGAGACCAAAATACTCCACAATTAAGTGGGTGACCCTGTTCTAGTCACCAGTCTAATATATATATATATTTTTTTCTTTTTTATATTTTTTATTTCTTTTTTTTTAAATTTTTTTTTCTGAACTTCTTTTTATCCCCCCCCCCATGACTTGGGGTCTCTTCTGATTTGGTTAAAGGGCATTTTCCTGGGGTCTTTGCCACCCTTTTAGTATTTTATTTGCTCCTTCATATACTCTTATCTGGAAAAAATGACAAGGTGGAAAAACTCACCACAAAAAAAAGAACAAGAGACATTACCAAAGGCTAGGGACCTAATCAATACAGACATTGGTAATATGTCAGATCTAGAGTTCAGAATGACGATTCTCAAGGTTCTAGCCGGGCTCGAAAAAGGCATGGAAGATATAAGAGAAACCCTCTCTGGAGATCTAAAAGCCCTTTCTGGAGAAATAAAAGAACTAAAATCTAACCAAGTTGAAATAAAAAAAAACTAGGAAGAAATAGGAAACCTGAACAGAACCATAACCAGTAAGGAGATTGAAACAGTTTTCAAAAATCTCCAGACAAACAAAAGCCCAGGGCCAGATGGCTTCCCAGGGGAATTTTACCAAACATTTAAAGAAGAATTAATTCCTATTCTCCTGAAACTGTTCCAAAAAATAGAAATGGAAGGAAAACTTCCAAACTCATTTTATGAGGCCAGCATCACCTTGATCCCAAAACCAGAGAAGGATCCCATCAAAAAAGAGAATTACAGACCAATATCCTTGATGAACACAGATGCAAAAATTCTCACCAAAATACTAGCCAATAGTATTCAACCGTACATTAAAAGGATTATTCACCAAGACCAAGTGGGATTTATTCCAGGGCTGCAAGGTTGGTTCAACATCCGCAAATCAATCAATGTGATACAACACATTAATAAAAGAAAGAACAAGAACCACATGATACTCA